>VYYJ01002678.1:0-20115 GCA_021029165.1 Cyphoderus albinus | reverse complement strand
TAAAAAAGGTGGGGAAATTAATTACTTGCTTAAGATTAGTGGTATTACTAAATGCTTTTGAGTACTTCCATTTATTGAAATCCCCTACTATTATAAAACCAGGGTAAATTCCTCAAGCTTAGGAAGGTAAAATCACACAGTTCACTAACGACGAGTTCTTGTTTTTATTTCCAATTACATTCGTAAAACATGGTGTACACTTACGCTAATATATCGATTTAAACTAATAAAATTTGAATTTTGTAAACAGAGTAGGTTTCTATGTCGTTGCAAGCCTTTCGTTACACCACCTTGCTCCATCTAAATTAGCGTAGTAATTTACGAACGCATCCATTTCTATAAGAAAAAAATCATAACTGCGTAAGTAATTCTTTAAGCAATTAAGCGAGCATATTTTTCTAGTTCCTTAACTTTTGTTGTGTCTAGTCTAATGCAACAATTTAGATAGACATGTATTAAACAATTATAAAATCTATTCCAGAAACTTTTTTGTTCTCTGAACTTTGTCCGCTTTATTCATCAAGACATTTGGATGAATTTCAATCGAATTGTTTGAATTCATATAAATCAAAATACCAGAATACATTATGTATGTATTAGGATTATTGCAGCACAATACCATTTAAATTGTAGTATACCCCAATTGACCCAAATTGTTTGGAAATGGAACCATCAAGTTGTGGCACCGAATTTATCCCTTCTGTGCCTATAAATAGGAAGTCAAATTATTAATTGTTTTTTTGCTGAACTTTCATAAATGGATACTATTGGTAACTAATTCTTAAAACTTTATGGAATGAAACAGTAATTGAAGTTTACTAACGCCAACTCCCAGTTCCAAGCAATGTCCACTGCTGCGACTTACTCATCGCATATACGGGCTCATTGCTTACACCCTAGAATTACTAGTTTACATTAAAATTTGGAAGCCACAATTAAAAGTTATTTATTACTTTCTATAATGTGTACACCTGAGGAAGGTTCAAGTCTTCTTTTGGATCTCCTGAACGGTGGTAGCAAACTTTTTTATCCGGTTGTATTTTGGTGCCATTAATCGTTAAATTTTTGCAATCAAACACTGTGTGATATTTTTCTTGATTAAGGAAATCCCAGTATCTTATATCACCGTTCTAGGTCTCAACATGTTTTTAGAACAGTGTATTGTATGGCAAATACGTTTATAAATGAAATACAATTTATAACACTTACAATATCATACCCTCGCCACCCAAATGCTATGTGACCTTCGTATGTTTCAATTTCAGGAAGACAAATTGGTCTGCGACCTTTTCCGCATTTTGCAAATTCGACCGGCTCCTCAAGAATGACAATGGCAATATCATGAATCCTAAAAATACAAGTCACATTACTAAAGGCGATACGTATAAATTTTTTATTGTAATTACCAGTGCTTTCCAAATCCGGGATGAATACGTATTTTTGCAACTTGCTTCTGTTTTGCCGCCGTTAGATCGGTGCGGTTGAATACATCTAGAAAAACTTGAATGTTTGCCACATCAACAAAATCGTTCGGAGGAAGATCAGTGATTGTCAGCGTAGTGTCTCTAAGTAAGCAGTGCGCTCTGCAACGTCAACGAACACATTATTCAACTTGTCACTACATGATATTTTAATTTTTTTTTACACATACGCAACAATCACATATCTATCATTGATTACGGTTCCAGTACAGTCAGTCGCATCTAATCCTCTTCGTACACGAACAAGAGTTATCCATCCCATTCTAGTCTCGAATGAAAGGCTTATTCCTACGGGTTCTCCGTGTCTTAGTAATCCACATACTATAAAAAAGAGTCGGGGTCGAAATTATGTTTTCAATGTATAGCAATGCCCCCATCTACTATTGATTGTTATAATTTAGCTTTAAGTTAAAAAAAACTAAAGCTTAACCGGCATTGATACTTACCACAATTTAGTGCAATATTCCGTGTAGTATCAGAATCTGGTTTTTGCCACGAATATCTCATTTCGGTTATCCTTACATCGCTTTCCGAAGAGAATCCTTTATCTTTATTGGTTGACTCAGAATTACAAAATTGTGCTTGATTGCTTTTTTCTATTGTAACAAAGTACCTAATCAACGCTGGTTCACCAAATTTAATCATTATTCAGCTTGATTTAAATTCATTCACTTCTTCATACAAAATGTTTCAATTTTATAAAAACATACGCAATAGATTTGTGAAGTAGGCATAGTTATATCCATCATCCTCACGTGAGTGTTTGGAAATTGTAGAGCCAGAGCCGTACGTGCTTATACCAATTAAACAATTTGGTGTGGTGTCAGATGTAACTGTACCACTGCTCGCCAGAAGCGGCTGGCCCGTGAGTAGCCGCTGTTCACCGTGCAATCTGAAACACAATGTTGTTAGGGAGTTGGAATCAGGCGCGTCGTTCCCTTTCAGTGCTAACAATTTATTACATTTATTTAAGGGAACTACTTTCCCAGGAGCTATTTCCAAAATGTTCTCTCCCGAAATCTCCGTAGCGTTGTCTACGGTTTGGTTTAGCACACAGATTTTGTTTATATTCCATGGTGGTGGCCTGTACTTTGTGTACTCTGTGCTTGTTTCTAGCAATGTATAAAGCTGAAGCTTTGTGAGGTCCATTCCGTCTTCTCCAAAACACACTGGACGGTATCGTATAATTGAATTCATTTTGACACTAAACAAATTTCCCTTGAGCACAATCACTGCTAAATCATTTTCATTGAAACTATTCACAGATTTTGAAACAGCATATCGCTGTGAAAAGAAAATCTTTTCTATTTGAAAGTTCACATCCTCACTATTCTTATTATTAATGGGTACAGAAGGAAAAATTTTAACGCGTGATTTATTGCTCAAAAACAGGAGAGAAAATGAGTTCCATGTTTCGAACACTTCGAAATCGCTATCCCCTATTAAACAGCGCATAGATGTAATTATCAAATTTGATGCAATGATTGTCCCAAAGCAAATCCTGGGTAGGTCAAAAATTCCTTGTTTTGGATCTTCTGGAACAACGTATAAGTGCCAACGGTATTCGTGGTTTTTATCACACCACCTTACAGTACATTTTTCTCCTGTAAAAAATCAGTATACTATTATTCAAATTTATGTTTTTACACTAATTTATTTGTACCAAGAATTTGTAATTGCCTTAACATACCGCAGTGTTTTGATTCAGGGTAGTTCGATCCAAACAGACATGCCTTCGTTGCGCCTAAGAACAATAGCAGAGAAAAGCTAAGTGTCATGATACTTATAAAGTTTTAACAATTTATAAATGAATAGACTTGGCTTGGCTTACGGAGTGAACTATAAACGTAAACATAAACAACACCCATGGAGTTTATAACAATAGCAATATCGGTGGATATTTTTATTCCAGGAATTGACCCACCAAATACACCAAAAACAGATAGAACTATTGTTATAAGTTAATCGGGTAGCGAGCGCTTAATGTTTGTGAGTTAATTTTACTAATTTTTGCGAGAATTCACCAAGGTGTTTTAAAATTGTTTGTTTTAGCAAAATTCGAAATTTCCATAAATGAAAATATTTGGTTGTAGTTGTGGGGGGGGGGGGGGGGGGGGGGGGGGGGGGGGGGGGGGGGGGGGGGGGGGGGGGGGGGGGGGGGGGGGGGGGGGGNGCCCCCACGCCCCCGCTTCTCTACTCTCATTTGACCCGTCACAAAACCCAGTATGGATGCGTAAGCCACGCCTAACGAACCACATCGCCTGAAGCTGCTAACCTATTACAGACAATCCATATGGCCATGAGAATCGATTCCATGTGCCATACCCACACCATCAAAAACGAATATCTCAAAACACGCCACCATGATGAGGTGAAACTTGGTACAACACAACACCATATCATCCTTCAAACATATGCCAAATATAATTAATGGCTTATGCAATTCTCATGAAGGATGGTAATATGAGCACATTAAGGGCTATCTACTCGTGCATAGAAACGGACCAGTTCCTGCACGGGTAGCTAGCTCTTAATGTTTTCATTTTACCATGTTTCATGAAAATTGCATTAACTGTTTACCGTTGTACAAACCATTATGTATGCCTAAACAATGTAAAACTTACCCAAAACGCCTAAAACGCTTAAAATTTAACAAATGGCCCCAAGACCCAATTTCAGGTGCTATATCCACACCATCGAAAACAAATATCTCAAAACTATTTCAGCATATTCAGCTGTAATTTGGTATGACACATCCCATTACATCACCCTACATACATATCCCAATTATAATAAAAATCCAAAAAAGGTCCCGACCCATTAGGGTCACCACACCCCATAATAGTGGGTAGGCCACTAGATAATTTAAATACGCAGTTAGACCGATGCATATGCATTTCGTGCCTCTACAGGAAATCGGCCCCGTTGACGGTTGGTTATTAACATAATTAACAAAATATAATTAATAAAAAGTCAAAATCGGCTATGCAACATCAATCCGTCGTCCAACATAATTCTCTTACAATAGGCAAGGTTGAAAATAGCTTAGGTTCGACGACAGATTCAAGTTTTTTAGCCGAATTTGGCTAATTTTTAGGCTATTTTTCACCGATATCGCGACTTCACTTTTTCGAAAATAAAAAATAGCCTCACTCCAGCTTTTTCCCAGAAATGCCTTGAAGTCTCCGCTTCAAAACGGTATATCACATATGACGCTAGCTCATGTCTTAGTCCCTGAAAAACGCCCCTCATTACGGAGTGTTTAACAAGATCATGATAGGACCTGAATACCA
Source organism: Cyphoderus albinus (assembly GCA_021029165.1). NCBI lineage: Eukaryota > Metazoa > Arthropoda > Collembola > Entomobryomorpha > Paronellidae > Cyphoderus > Cyphoderus albinus. The sequence goes on along the minus strand of VYYJ01002678.1, from coordinate 15,341 downwards.
GTAAAATCGCTCTACAAAATTCCGTTCTGGCCAAGACTGAGGTGTCATTCGATTCCTCTCAGACTGGGCTATTTGGGAAAAATTCTAACGTGGGCTTCCCGTCCATGCCTTATATTGGAATACCTTCCAATATAAGGCAGTTGAGTTAACTTGCACATAAACTGCAGTTGTGCTGTGCGTACAACGACCGTGACGCATGACGTGACGTCACTGAAGTTCGACTTGGCCTTCAGCTGTCGAAGACTATTTTATTTCTAGGTTATTGGCAACCTACCGCAAAGACTAATAGAACAAAACCAAAGTCATCATCATCATCATCTTCATCCTCCTGACGTCATCAAGAGGACAGATTTTTCAAGTCAGTTTCGCATTTTGGCGTTGACATTGTACAAAAGTCAATGCATTTTAAATGGGATGATCGAAAACTTTAAAAAAATAATACTTTCGCGTTGTAATTAAGGGATGAATTTTTTTATGCACCAAGGTTAACTACCCTACTTTTGAATCATATCAATTAAATTTTTGTTTTAATTAATTTAAACCTTTAAAAAAATGTTTACGGCAACAATCAATGCTATGCTAGTGGGGAAAAAGTGAGTTTGTCCTCTTGATAACGTCAGCTCCATAGAGTAAAGTGCGCGCAGATCAAAAGCCTCATCTGTGCGCCACCTTTTATATATATATTATTCTAGTCACCTTGAATCATGAATGGGACAATCAACAATTAAAATGGACCAAGTGAGAAATAATTTTAGTGGCGTCCAAAAATTTCGACAATTGGAGGAAACGGAAAGGAAACTGTCGTGTTGCCAATTAAAGGAAAAGATAATAGTGGATGTGGCCCGGTTAAAATTAAAATAACTCGCCACATTTCTGGAGCCTGCCCTTCCGTTTCTTAACTGCCACTTCACGGACTACTTCCTGAAGTCGTACTGGACAACTTTGGTGCCTCATTGTGCGGGCTTGCCCATAGTTAAGTGTTAAGAAAAAAATTTGAAGTAAATGAACTCTGTATAGGCCTTGAGCCTGAAAACGGATAAAAAAAAAAAGAAAAAAAAAAGAAGCTAATTAACTATTATTTGTGAGCGAAGACTACTGATAACTCCAGCATTGGACAGAAGGAAACAAAGGTTTGTTCAATTCCAAGGACAAGACACAGACATCGAATTGATCACACAAAGAAAGAATGGCTTTAGAGTTGGAATTATTATAACTGGCATCAAGAGTCTAAAGGGACAATTTCCCTTCGTGTTGCTCCACAAAACTTGCTCACTTATCCTGTTACTTTTACTTTCTAATTTTCTCGCTTCATTCACAAGTTCACAACTGATCCTGTTAAACAAAACAAGTGACTCTGAAAGTAAAAGTTAATAATGTCAAACAAACAACAAACTGTTTGCCCGGAATAATCGGGCGACTTTTCTAGACCTTTAGCCATCTGCGCATCATAATCATCATCGCCATTAATATCATGCATCAACGTCGGTATAGTATATAGAAAGCGAGTGTTTCAGTTTCAAAGAATGTGACGTCATTCTTTCTTATCATTATCTAATGTATGAACATTCCTCGCTTTCCTGTTTTCCACTACGGGTCCTGTCTGATGATGTTTTTTTTACTTTTGATTTTTTCTTTTTATTAATGCCAAACTGCTAAAATGTTCTCTTTCTTAATAATGTATTAGATTTGTCTTCAAAAAGTTGTCTCATTTCTTCACGCAGTTTATCTCAATTTTGAGTTATAGTTATGCAAGTAAATGCCTATCATACAACCTATTATTCAACGTTATTAATATTTTATATTGGATTGCTTGGTGGACCGGAGTTTCAATTTAAAGTTTACGCAGATGTCTGCTGATTAGTTTAAAATGTTTATATTTTATTATATCACCCAGCGAGTTTTAACAAGACACTCCTGTGAACAAGAATGCAGCAGCCGGCGAAAAAAAAGCTAAGAATTATTTATGTGAGAACTTTGCAATATTGGAGTGGTGGCTATTTGTCTCAATTCCTTTGAAGGACGATTATTACGTGTGACTAGTAAGACCGCCCAAGTTGAACATCAGGAACAGCAGTGGCAGGGTCGGGAAGGAGAGTGAAAAGCAAACTAACATGATATAACAACATCTTTTCCCTTTTCTTTTTACCAGAAATTCTTGTTTCAGAAGTTACCACTTCTTGTGGATGCGGATGGTAATCTTGTATGAAAAGGAAGAAAGAAGTTAACGTGAAGAAAGATATCAAAAGGGAAAGGAGGCGGATGCACAAGAAAAAACACAGGGAAACTTTTCTTTGCATTGTGTGGAGTTAGAGGCAATGGAATAGAAATAGGAAGATGGAGTTATTATACGGCTTCGACTGTAGCAATAATAATAACGTTACTCAGAATTATTAGTATTATTATTACCTTAACGGTAACGGTAACGGTAGGGAAATGAATGAGGGAAATTTCTTAAAATGAATATCAGGTTGGTCGGTTGGATGCATATTTAAAAAATCTTCCCGTTAGCGATCTGCCTCAAGACCAGAGATAGAAATGCGGTTCGATGAGCTGAGTTTGTGAGCATCAAAAATGTTGCCATTCATTCCCTTCCTGCATAGAAACATCTGAGTAAGGGGAAATAACTTTCAGAATAATAATAAACGCTTGAGCAATTTTTGTTCTAGGTAAAACGATATTCCTGGGAAATAGGGCATATGTCAAAAAGTACGTAGGCACACAAAAGTAAGTATTAATTCCACTCACGATCAGTACCTGGTAATATCTTTATGCATCTATCATCAAATCACAAATCAGTTCCACAATTTGGAATAAAAGTAGAGGAATAAAAAGATGATAGGATATTGCCTCTTTGAAAAGAATCCCATTATTGCCTCACATCGTCTCCATCATTATCATCATAACATCATAGTTTGGCTTGACTCAATTTCTTTTTCATCCGTTTTTTGCCTTTCTCTTTCTGTCTTCATCCATTGCTGCCCACGTTAATTCTCTCATGCATAACATGTGAAAGGATTCAATGAAGATTTGTTTACGTAAGATTCTCTGTTCATATGTGGACGTGCTCACTGAATTTTGAAAAGTCTAGTTCTCAAAGGGGACAACTGAATTACACTTTTACCAGTCAAATAATACAAGGTCCAATTAATTTTTCTGGCTAAAATTCATTATGTTACGGGTATAATACCTGGAATGAATCGCAACAATAATCCCCAAAAAATGTATCATAATCATTTTTGTTGTTAAACGTTGTTTGACGAAATATTGAAAAATCAAGTTTGTAGATGTTCATTTGGGTTATTCTTGTTTACTGTTTACGTACACCACAACCTTTTCAAATGTTTTCGACCAGAATGAAAAAGAATCAGATTTTGTTATTCAGAAAACATCATACGCCAGATTGGTCCATAAAATTGACCGACCTACAATCTTCAGTTGGCTCATTTTACATAAAGAGAACCCTCGAGTGTAATAAAATCAAAATAATTTGCACAACCTTTAACATTTCATTAATATTTACAACGACATTAAAGTTGATTCGATATGGAGTACTTTATATTATGGGATAGAATATGCAATATGTACATAACGTAGTAGGGAAATTTGTCACATTAAAATCTTCGTTTAGAAGTTGTAAACAATAAAAGTTTAATTTTTAATGTTGCAAGACCCCGTGAAAAAACACTAAAAGACTAGGAAGAAAAGGAGGCAATAACTCTTGACAATACAAATAATCTATGGCAATCTGATGGCCCGTGAACATACCAAGTTGAGTTGTATTATTTGAGTACCCGGCACAGTGAGATATTCTGTAGCCGTGGAGTGTAATTAGAATAAGAATGTTTTCCACTTCATACACTGGGGGCAATACGTCTTTGCGAATGGAAGAAAGCAAACAGCAAGAGTTGGGAATTTACAATATGTAGAATAAAAAAAACTCGATTCCTTTCTGGTGCTACAGTCGAAACCCATTTTTCTTCAGAACGAAGTGATGTTCGGAGCAACAAGAAGCTATAAAATATAACATCATATTGAATTGATGGAAAGATAAAAGTGTTTGCTCCATTCCTGAACATCGTTTACATAAATTACATGCATACCTGTGCTGCTTCTAGCTTCAAACAATACTCTCAAAGCACTACTACGTCGTGTGTAATTTATGGGGATATTTTATATTGACATGTCTTTTTCAAAGAAACGTGAACATTAAACCAAACATGAATGAATTGACTACATAAAATATGAACTGTCTGGAAAGCATTTTTTGTTCGCGATGCATAAAAAATATGGATTGAGATTGATTTAAGGAAGGGCCTTTGGGTACATACTGTACAAAGTAAAGTGTTTCATTGTTTACCTTATTGAATTGATACGACTTCGACTTCCTTACTGATGTCCTCATTCAGTGACATATAGTTCCAAAGAACAAAAGCAAGCGTTCTTATATTGAGCTGTACAAAACTCTTAAGTAGATTTGTCAATCCGTTCAAAGGAGAATATATTGCTTTATTTTTATTTGCCCTTTCGATAAGATCGGAGGGCTGTCTGTTAAGTAAGCCGATAAAATCCAAAGATAAAAGCTGTGTCAAGTAACACACAACAACAAAATATCCTGCTTTTGTGTTTTAAGTCGATGACGTGGCGCTTTGGCTTCACGATTATAAAGGCTTTGGTGCTAAAACCTTTCGATCCTTAAAATGGTTATTTATTTCGATAATGGCTGATAAGATTAAACACGATAGTGTGCTAGGTAGGCGTGAGAATTCTTTTTCTTGTTTGTGTCAAATAAAAATCCATTAGCGGTAGGAGATTGGCTTTTAGGACTATTAATAATTATGACTAAATTTTATGATGTCACTCATCTTGCTGCTTTCATTTACTTTCCAGGTTGTCAAAATGCTTGTGATGGTGGTCGCTATTTTTGCCATTCTCTGGCTCCCATATCGCGGAATGCTGGTGTACAACTCTTTGGCGAAGGAGAAATTCATGGACTTGTGGTATCTGATGCTTTGCAAGACGTGTGTCTACATTAACAGGTAAGGTGGAGCTTTCGTGTTTTCTTCCACGCATCTCATGCCAGTAACGAGTTTTGTTAGTTTTATAAAAGACAATTTTACAAACCATTAAGTTTCCATTATTTCCAAGTGGCATGTATTTTCTTTTCATTGATGGAACTCCAAACTAGTCAAGTCGAGTTAAGTCATATGAACCATTTTTTTTGTGGTTTCATCAATGTTAAGAAAAAACCGCCTTTTCCTTTAAGATTCACAATAAACGTGGGAGTAGAGGAGTTGAGTGAGTGCACGAGTATGCAAATTTGCTTTAAGGTATCTTTTTACTAAAGGAAAAGAACAAAGTTCAAATCAACGTTTCGTAATAACAAATGCTTGCTTTTGCTTGTTTTAAAAATCCGGATGATTTAGAAAAGAAAATGTGAGTGAGGTAACTGAGGAGAAATGCTGAAACCAGAAGGAGGGCGGAAGGAAGGAAGGAAAGGGGAGTATCTGTAATTTAATATTGGCTCATTCGTGGAAAATTCCTTTCCTTCCCCGAAAGAAATAGGCTTTCTTTGTGTGCCTATCACAAACAACTGTTTCATTCAACTCTACTCACTTGACTTCTCGGTTTGACCAAAGAAAATTTTTACTTTGTGGGTACACTTTGGTAACGTTACAAAGTCAAATGTAACAAGGTATTATCTTGTTAGTAGTTAACACACGTAAAGGAATTCATGTATAGCCGTATTTTACCATTGGCTTAAAGTGCAAGGAGCTTGTCTTGTACTATAATATAAAGATTGCACTGCTTTATTGGCGCTCCCACGTTTTGATGAAAAGGCCATTGAAATAAACACTTTACATTGAGTAATTTAAACAACTTTCTACTATTTAATTATTTTTTATTTAATCTATAACTCGAAAGCAAATTAGAATTGAGATTGACAATGTCTCTGGCACTAAGAATGGACTTTTCATAACATCCAACCAAAATGAAACGTTTTAACAAAAATGACCTGAAACTTACGAATGAGCAGTAAAACGGAATGAATACATGACTTGCAACATAGTTACAAATGCATTTGCATAATGGAAATAACTCCGCACTGTGTGTAGTGGTGTGGTAATACAAATGAGCAAGAGAAGTAGAAACAACTTTTTTATTTCCCCTTTTTACAGATGTCCTAGTCCAATTAAAAATTAATAAGAAGAGATGCTGTAAGAGGTGGGCGGGTGAAAGTTCACTATGTAGTATTGTGCTGCTGTAGACAGCGCGGAAATAGAAATAATTTGCATTAAAATTAATGCAAAAGATAAAAGCGAGGTTAAAATTAAAAGTGAAGCATTAAAGAGTGCAACTGGTAAATTATTTAAAAAAGTCTGGCGAAATAATGTAGCAAGGCATTCGGCAAATAACCAGAATGAAATTTTACTTATAGACCTTTCTTGACTAATGAATCCCTGTTGCAATCTAAGCCTATTCTTTGCTGGCAATGAAGCAATGTCAATGTCTATAAAGTTTTGTTTTTTACAAAAAAAATGATGGTGCAACCACCCACAACTTTGTTGATTGTCAAAAATAAAGTGCTAATTTTTAATTAAATATGCTGATGCTGAATGGTGATGCTAATTAGGTTGTAAAATATGCAAATTGGGATTTTTTAATACTATTGTTATTTGCTGGGTGTTAGAGAGCAGAACTCTCGTTATTACCTATAATAAATCTCATTTATTTATGCATTAACTCTGTAGATAATTTTTTTTTGCTTAAACCTGGTTGCATCTCAATGCATGTCCTGTTGGATTATCATACGTGCAATTCGGTTCAATCACCGGACCACGAGCTAATTTTCCTGTATCTATTCACACCAATACTGAAAACTTCCTGTAATAAGTATAATAAACCGAGCAAACTAATGGCAATAATAATTATGTCACGTGCATTATGTAAATTGTCGCTGCCTTTGGGAATTTGGCAAACAGTCAGTAGAAATAATATAAAAGCCCAGCTTCTGTCAGACTGCTTCATTCACTCAGATTAAAATGCTTGTGCAGGCTAAGAGCGTCGTTGATAATAGTAGAATCGATCTCCTCATAGAAAAAACAAGAGTGGAGGTAATAATCATTTTATCTCGTTATTTACGACAGAAACACGTAATTTGCTGTACTTTTGCTGGCAGACAAACACAAACTCGCCTAATGTGAACAGGACATGTTTGTCATTATTCCTTACCTTGGGTCGGCTTGTTTGTTCGGAGTATTTAGCGTATAGCGTGTTACCCTTATCTGTCTTGTAACAAACTAATGCAATGGTAATGACCAGAAAGCCAACACACACCATAACCGACACCAAAAAAATCCAACAACACGAACACAAGCTGTTGTAAAAGTAAAAGTATACATATCAACATCGCCAATAGCGTCCTTCTTGTGGAGAAAGAAAGCATCGTCCGTATCACAGCGGGTGGTACAATTTCCCACTTGCTTCTTCCAGCAGAACATGCTTCAGAATTATAGTAATGTGGCATTTCCTCGTGTTATGTTATCCTGATAAATGGGTCCATTTCCTTTCCACTACTAACAAATACCAATCCAACTTTAATGGAATTCACGTTGGCTATGGCGGCTTCTAGTCTCAACCTCGTGTTCGCATACTCCGACATACCATCAGAGATATTACAGAAATACCTATGCACGTCACTTCTTAAAAGTTAGGCCTGCTTCGTTTCCCGGTGCAATAAAATAAAATACTCCAGCGTCAATGACAGTTTTGAGGTTATTCCTCGGCTGGCGTCATTACGTAAAAAGGTAAAGATGCTAGCACATATGTAGGTATTATGTACATACAGCAACAGAATTCAAAGGTTTAGAGGGGTAGAGCAGGATCAAGGATAAGTTCATTTTTCGAACAATGGCTTTCTATGATGTCCCAGATTCACAGGTTTCAAACTGCTCCCATAAATCTGTCAGTGGTTAACCTAATAACAACCCCTGAGTGGGTGCGATACAACATAAAACGCTTGACTTTTTTATTCTTCACTTATTTTAATGGTAATGTTCCCATTTTTATGTTCTCTTTTACCTTTACCTTACATCACTCTATATAGTACAAAGTGTTTAAAAGTATTGCATCGAATATAAAATAAGCGTATAAAGAAAAAAGAAAAAGTACTCATGAGGAAAATAAGTTTTTTTTCTTGTGCTTTGATTGCACGCTTCATGGTTGAGCACACTGTAATAGGCGTGGTATTATTTTATGCATCAAAAATGAACCCGTGAATTTCTTGTAAAAAAATATTGTCGTTCGCTTGAATCCTACGTGTCTCAGGACAACACGCTTCAGCCCTCCTTCAGCCTTCTAGTTAAATTGTCTCGATGTCATGTCAGACGTCATGTAAAGAAGGACACATGGGAAGAATCCTCAGAGGATGATACTTTCGCTGGAAATATTATTTTTGTGTTTTTCACACTTGACTGCACCATATAGTCAAGTGAGAACAGATAGTGACACAAATCAATGTTTTCACTTAGGCAGTAGTCCAAATTTAGAAATGTCGTATTTTTTTATATTCATGTTATTTAAACCCAAGGCGAACCTTGGAAAATATGGAATTACAAAGGATTTTGTTTCAAAATAGAAGGTTAAGGGAAGTGAACGTTCCTTTCCAGAAGATGTATCAAAGTTGCCCTTTCCGTAAGTTAGCGTATTATGTTTGGTTATCATCATCACTATATCAATTTGGAATCCGGTCCTTTGGAGGAGAAAGGATCAAAAGTCCATTTTTGACTCATTCAGTAAAGCGTGTTTTTCACAGAAGAAATATAAATTGTTTCAAAAAAAGTCAACGGTGGGAAAGAGAAAAGAGTTGGAGTTTATATGTTTTCTTGACCTCGAGAGGGAAGGATGCCTCAGAGATTTCAAACATCGTTATGCAATTTAGGAATTTTCCACCAGCTTACAGCTTATCATTTATAGCATAAATCAGGTGGAGCGTTTTCTACTTTTGTGTTATTTCATATCGCATAACTAAAAGCTTAAAGTAACCTTGAAAAAAATATTACGTAGATATGATCCCAAGTAGACAGATCATAAGTTTAACTTAAATATTCTGGATGGGGTGAATGTAAGGGGTCCATATGGGGAATGGAACACCTTCCCATAAAATTTATGCTCTGCTGAGCAAGTAAATAAAACGTATGGGTAACACAAGGTTATATTGAGGGAATATTATGGGAATACAGGGAAACTTTGCGGAATTCTTGCATAAAACATAAGGTTTTTATATTTTTAATTTATGCATTATGCTAATTATTTAATGAACGAAAAATCAACTAGTTTAATTATTGATTAAAAATACCATTCCTTTATTCATTTCATCATTTCATTAAAGCCCATGCGGTAACAAACAAAATCATTTGAATTTAATTTTAAAGGTATTAATACACATTTATCAACTACATCGTCCTTTTCAATTTCTAATATTTTAGTGGTGAAATTAACTTTATAGGCCAAAACATGATTGCTCGGAATTGGGTAATGGGAAATTACATCCAATTTTAAACAAGAACATATTAATGTATTTTGAAAAATTTTTTTCACAACCATTATTTTACCAGCTTTATCAACCACACAGTTGTTTCCGTTTTTCGTGTTAATCATGAAATTCTTAAACGAAATATTGTTTTTACTTTTAAACCTAACCGAAGAATTCGCCTTTAAACATAAATTGTCTTTTTCCGATACTCTAGCCACTACTTGTTCCAAATATAGCCGTTTTCCTCTCACAAATCGTTTCAGCGTCTGCATGTAGTTTTCAAAGGGAAAAGCACTAACCAAATCTAAATTACCATAATTCTTTCCGTCGTCGGATAAATGAAGTAGGTTATGTACGTTATAAACTAAAAAATTTGCTCCGTACAAATTCGATCCATCTAGGACAAACTTCTGAAGCAAAGCTCTTGCTAAATTGTTATATGGTTCCTCACTGGCTCTACTAGATAACAAAATTTTCATTGCGCAATGTAATAAAAGAAAATGTTGGTATTTAGCTGCATCCAAAACAGTACAAAGGGCACATGGGCCTGTAAATAAAAGGAACTGGCGGTATTCCGTTGCCTTAAACCGCTTTAGATCTTTAAGTGTACGCGGTTGTCTTGCAAATTCGGACGGAAACACATTCGAGCATTCTTGTAAATACAAAGAAATTTTTTGCACTAAAAAAGAGGAGAGCCTAATAGTTAACGGACCACTGGTCCAAAGATAAAGTAACTTTCTCATTACACCTAAACACACCAGATGCATGTAATCGAGTATAAAATCAGTAACTAAATCAATTTGCAAATTAAGTAAAGGCGAATCCTGCAAATGGTGATCTAAGCCCACCTTTCTTCTAAATGTATCATTTGTGCGTAAATTACCGGATTTTGAAGCATAGTAAACTCTGTTGGAATTAGTTAACTCTCCCTCGTCATCACAGCGTTCACAGCTGTGATATCCCCCATGACCTTTTACGCATTTGACAAAGCTCCTTGCCGGAGCATCTGCAATAAAACTACTTATTAAAAACTTTAAATTTTTACCTTTATAAAAAATTCCTCGCTTATTTAGCAAATCTAATTCTTCAACTAATGGATTTAAAAATTCATAGATTGACTTTGGTTTGCTTTCGCCACAATAAAGTGCAACTAAGAATGGGCCAAAATTGCGTGCTTGGTCAATTAACATTAATATCGGCCACATATCAATCTGAGAACTTTTGCATATTGGAATTCCATCCGTATTTAACGAAATAGAAATATGTTCTTCAGTGTTAGAAAATTTGGGATAGGTAAAATTACTTAAGTCTGTAAACTTTAGGCAGTTGCGTATGTGTTTTTCAACCCCAAAATAATAATATTTACCACCGCTAACTTTTTCTATATTCAACCGCCTAGGCGTTTTTAAAAGTGTTTTCGACGAACAAGGAAGAGGAACATTAACGTTAGGTTTAAGTAGCTTCAGCAATTCTGTTAAGGCCGCGTGACTAATATTAAAATCAAGTGACCATTTTGCTAAGCTTTCTCTAAATTCTCCAACATCACTAGTTTCACCACTAAAATTTTCGCTATCATTAAAATCATCTTCACTATCTAGCCTTCTATTATTTTCTAAAAATGTATTACAATTAGTATTTATCTCAGTTAAACTATGAACACTTTCTGTAGCAATTTCACTTTTCATTTGTTGATCGGAGCCGTGATGATTTCCAGACTTCTCAGTTACAATCTGAAGCATCCGGTTCACTTCCCGACGAATCTGCCTGTGCCTTGTGGTGCGCGGTGTCATTCTTGTTCTTTCGTCTTCCTCCACTTAAATCTCGGGAATTTAGAAACCAGGACTTGATCACAGCTTCAACAGTGTCGTCAGTCACGTCTTTCCAGTTTTTGCGAGTTGCAACTACAAAAGAATAATAAAGATTAAGTTCAACTATAACTACACTTTCAATTTGAAACTTGGAAATAAAGTGGATTGGGGCACAAACGACTAACCAATGATTGTCCTTTTGAAGTTGGTAAATTTTTGAAACCCAATTTTCCCGTTCTGTCCAGTGAAGTTTGTTTTTCGCGCTAGAGTAACCGACAATGTCTTTTTGAGGATAGTTCTCACGGCCTTTTCAGCTTTTGTTCCACCGTACAAGCCTAGGTAAGCGACCTGAATTCGAAAATATAATTCAATTAAATACAATCATAAATTGCAAAAGTCTTAATATTGAAGACGAAATCACCATCTGATTATTATTTTGCGGGGACTTCAACCAAGTCTCTAATTTCTCAAGCTCCTCTTCTTTTTCTAACGGGAACTTGAATGGCACTCCAACTTCCAGTTCCGCACGAACACTGGCTCCACTTGAGCTGAGTCGAGTCAAGATTTCCTTAATGTCAGCTTTAATTGTCGCAAACGTTTCGACAACAGCTTTCTCAAGGGCTAATAATTAATTAGGATATGATTAGTGTTCCTAATAAAACCTAAAACCAAAATCTGAATTTAATTAAGTACCTGCTTGTCTTGACTTGAGTTCATCAATATCATCTACACTTATGAGGACAGCCGAGGTTGCCGGAGCTGAAATTACGTGGTAATTTTCCTCGTTGGCGACTGAATTGTTGGCAGTTGTCGGAACCGGAGTCACCGTCGTTGCCGGAGTCGGCACAGATCCTGAATTGTTAGGTACCTCAACGAGAGTGGCACTAGGCAAGCCTAAAATATTAAATTAAATGGTATAAATAAAGTTTAAATTATTATAATTGGATATGAGCGTGGCGTAATTTTAATTTTACATTTTAACCAACCTTCAACTAATTGCTTCAATTGAGCATCTGTATTCAGTGGAACATACTGTGATAGCAGATCCGACGAGTCGCTGGAACTGTCAGCGTCGTTTCCGGAGGGTGGATTCAAAAAATGTTTCCGATTTTGTGCAGTTACAGATGTCTTCTTGGCTGGTTTGCGACCTGCACGGGATCGGCTTTTTGGCACTTCTGCATCTGTTGTTTGCAAATTGCAATTACTTTCAGCCCTTCGCTCGTGACGCTTCTTTTTCTCGTATGATTCTAATTGAAATAAAGTTATATTTAGTAACTGAATAGTAAAAAGTACTAACACTAATACAGGCGGCTATCGGTTGAAATATTTTTAAATAATAAATATAGTTTAGTTAATATTGCTTAACATACCAATGTCTTGCTCGAGAATTGAAATTTTATGAGCTCTCCAATTGCTTTCGGGTGCTTTGCATTTTTTGATGAATCCACTCGCTGGACCTGTTGGCCACTTGCACTCAGTTTTTTCCTTATTAATCCAAGATGAAGGAATTAATGAGACTGTTCCTTCCTCTTTAAATTGAACTATACTGAACATTTTGGCAACAACTTAGTTAAATTAAAGGCAAATTAAATTTAAAGTAAGTTGAGATTTATTTTACAATGTGAACGTCCACCACGTCTCTCAGTCTCTTCTTCACTATACAATGCAACTGGTAACTACTAGTGAAAAGGAGCAAGAAGAAAAAAAAGTCAGCGAGGAACTTTTTTAACATTTGCCGCACCAAGTTTTCAATGGCTTGTGTGGAGTGTGGCAATTTTGCCCGGATGTTTTATTTACATTTTATTTAAAGGAATTTATTAACAAACAACTAGCATTTCCCAGCATTCCCCGCAAAATTTATGTATGGTAAATTGGTTTCATAAACCCTTAATATAAATTTCTGGTGAAATCGAGGGTTTTTTATATGTAAAACGCAAAACATCCCCTTTCGATTCCCTACCCCAGAGAAAACCCTGAACCCCCATATCTATTACTCAAATAATATTGAGGCATGTCTACTTGGGATATGATATCATATGATGTCAAATAGATATATTCATCCTTGCTGAAATGTTTCATACAGTCAGTTTCGTTTTATCCATGCTAAAATAAAAAGGGGGATCATGAAGTCATCCAAATGATGTTTTACGCAGAGTGCATCAAAAATAAAAGGGCAACATGTAAAATCAACGTGACAAGTATCACTTTACATTTTACTGCGCACAATACCACAAGGACAAAAAAAAATACGAGTCACGTAGTCAACTCTTTTTTTGGGTGAAAGTTTACTGTCAAAACAAAAGGACACCACATCACACCCAGAAAGCCGGAAAGAAAGAGAAAGAAGAGAAAGGAAGCATGGAATGAGGCGAAAAAGGAAAGAGGAGATAAATGTGTGCATTTTGAATTTACGATTCTTGATTAGAGAGACCATGCTAAGCCTGGTACAGAGAATCCACGTCCATCACTATGTATGTGTTCAGACAGTTGAGCAATACAAGAAACCAACAGTGTAGAGTGTCACACGCCATTCCTTGGCATCGGCAGAGCCACCATCATCATGATAATGAACAGGAAAATTAGTAGGCTGATAACCGAACGTGTGTGACAAAAGATAAAAAGAAGTTTATTTAGCCACTCAGCACAACTTACTCTGCTTTCGTAACATACAGTTATATAAGAAACGGCATTTTTTGTCATGTTAAAAAAAGTTTATTTTATCGCATTCGCATTCCTGCAGCGTGCAGTCTTAAAATCTGGTATGTGATTTTGATGCAAAAATCGCGACTGTTTACGACTGGTTTTTTTTAACCAAGTACCTTAATACCAAATTGGGTACGGTACAGCTTAGTTCTTTATAGAAGCTTCATACCTACGCATTTCATTTTCACGGCCATATTGTGCCTGTTTTCATACAATTTACAGGATCATGTACAAAAAATAAATAAATAATGGTACAAAGAAGTAAAAGCAGATACAGAATTATCTTTAGAATACATTACGTAGGATGCAAATAAATAAGCTGAGGTACGTTCACTTTGAGATGTGCTGTGTTGTGTGTATATATTATATAGGTATGTAAATTGTAAACAGGACAGTCCGCCCGCGTCTCGTTTTTTGTACTACTTAGGTTCTCTGAATGATTAAAGAATTTTTTTGCTGCCGCTTTTCCATGAAGATGAAGATTAGGAGAAAGTCGGAACAAAATGAGCAAACTAAAAACGTCTGGGGAAAATGAAATATCCTGGGCTGTCGTCGTCGTCTGTCGCAAATGCATCTCTCCTTCGCCATAGTCATGCTTCCGTAAATCTCGTAAATCTTTTTATCTCATCCATATACCTATCTTGGCTAAGTTTTTAGCATAATGCTACAGGCAGAATAATTAGGGAACGGCAAAATTTTTTGTTGGCTGAGTTGAGCTGAGATTTGAGACAGAAAAATGCACGAAAAAGTTTTAAAGGTCGTCTGATTAACATGCAATTAGAAACCATTGTTTAAACATTAAAAGGCACTGATGCTCACGAACATGAAAGGAAGTGTGGGAAAATAATTTTCTAATTGATCTTGTAACTAAAAACACTTAACCAATTTAGCCCAATTCATCATTCACACACAAATTGACTTAAAATGCTAAATAAGATATCAGAAGGGTATATTTGTAATATGTTCTAAGTTGTTAATGGCCTTGGAAAATAATTTTGCATTCAATAGATTGTGCGGGTAGATTGTGGTAAAAAGGTCACGGTGTTTCATGATTTCGATTTCTCTTGACTCCATTTGTACCCCATTGGAGTACGGTTTATATTTCAGTTCTATTTTCCATGCAATTTTAATGTAATTTCAAGGATCGTTGGGGTACACTGACGAGGTTTACGCAAGACATGTAAATTTTTTCACGAGCTCCCACCCATTGGAGATTGTTTCCCTTCCTAAAATACTCCTAAATCCCAAATCTTAAGTCTCCATGAGCTAATTTGTGTTTCTAATGCATGCAGATATTT
>VYYJ01002677.1:0-20117 GCA_021029165.1 Cyphoderus albinus | reverse complement strand
GATGCTGAGCTATTTATGAACTTGTTTGATATTCATGGCCGTCGTTCACTCAGCAGTCGGCACGGCACATCAAAATAACATCTTGTAAGTAAGTAAGAAACCTTTAAATTATTTTCTTCCGCTTTGCTGGAGAAAGCAAAAAAAAATCTATTTTTTTCATTGTATGTATGTAATCTGCTTTATTTTTGGAATTTTTAGAAGAAACTTGTTTAGTTTACAGTTGGGGAAAAGGCAGGATTCAGATAACTTTCACTTTTTTGCTTTTTGTTTGGCTTCGAAGCCACAGACAGGAATTTGTGACTTTGGAATTGTGAATATGTGCATTCATTCATTCATTATTCACTTTATGGATGAGTAGCGCCATTATTTTTTAAGAGTTTTGTCTCGCAGCTATAACAATAACAAAGCAACTAAAAAGTGAAAGTCAGAGGAAAACAGATTTTATGTACCAAAATTAGAAATACTTCGCTTTGTCGACTATGTATAAGTACATACATATTATGTAAAATACTATTTCTGTTGAGTGTTCATCTTCGTCTGTGTGTTCATGTTCATTAAGTGTAAAAATGTATGTGCCAATGGAAAATGAAAATGGCTGCAACTGCATGGAAACTGCTGCTTTTTATGGGCTTTCACCACCGCCACTTTTGTGTGACTTTGACGCCCGAATTTGTTTTTGTTCGAGACTGAAATGAAAGCCGGAAAATGCTAAAATTCCAATTCCAGACATAATTTTTTTCTGATAATGTCTCCAAATCTGATTTCAATCGAATCATTTTTTGATATGGTAGAAAAATATTCCAAGTTTAAATTTCTATCCGTTGCATTATCAACATCAACATGTAGATTATTGCAGTTACTATTGCAGCAAAATTCTCTTTGATTTCGGAAGTTAATGAGGTTAACCAAACCTGAAAAGTGTATATGTACAAAAAAGTCGAATTTCAGTGAAAATCTCTCGAATTTCTCTCATTTCGCTTTTCCCCTGGCAAAAAAACGCGGCTTTTAGGTAACTCAGCTTCAACTTCAAGTAGGTTTAGGTTCTACATGCATAAATACATTCTGTATAATTATCGCACCGCAAAGACTTTCACTGCACGAGTTTCCCCGTCACCGTTCGACTTTCACTTGACTTTCACCAAATGATATGAAACGCGTATCGTGTAAGCATGCATTCATGAACATTTCTAATTTATTATAAAAGGTGAAAGTTGAGGTGAAAGTGAACAGGATGTGTACATGTGAACATGATTAAAAAGAGCCTTGGAGTCAGTACCTCATTTTTGTTTCATCTTGTTCGACGTGCGTGAACTCATGCATCACATCACATCACATTAAAGCTACATAATATTGCACGTTGCACGCTGCAGGTTTGTTACGTACCTTGTACCTACATATTATGTAACATTATGTCATTCTTTAATAAATGATTCATGGAGAAAGTGGAGAAAGTTTTATTATTCATCCAAAAAAAAATTTAGCAAAAATTTTTTTTCATGTTTAATTATTTCATAATCAGGTGAGGTCAAGGGAAAGTTTGGGAGAAAGTTATAAAGTTATATTGTGTAATATTACCTTGCTCCAACACGACGATTTTTACATAAGCCGGATGAGCATTTTTGCGGTGCGCACATGTACGTCCCGGAGTCCGTCCTCACAGCCTTCTGGATCAGCAGACGACTCACCGTCACACCTTTGCTCTTTTTCTCCGTCACCAAGCTCATGCCTCCGCGGGCCCACTCGAAATTGACGACCTGGAGAAAGTGGATTAAAAAACGGAGAAAGTTAAGTTAAAGCGATAGACATTGAATGCTTTTTATGAATGAAATAAAAATAAAACAAAATACCAACCGATCCATTATTACGAAAATACTCAATGTAATGTTATGTACTTTCACTGAAATAGGGAGAAAGTAAAGTGAAAGTTGATTTTTGCAAACATCGGCGGTTTTTCAAAAAAGGATCAAAATCTGAAATTCAAAACATGAACTGGAACTTTTATTGTTAAGTGCTTTCCTCTCACAATAATCGGGATGGAAAGAGAAAGTGAGAGAAAGTTGGTGGATGCAACACAAGCACAATTCTTTGACAGATACAGACGTGGTCCTCAATAAATCAATTCTGTCTTTTTCCGTAGCTTCAACTTTAAGTGTGAGTTCCACTGAAAGAGAAAGTTCCATTGATGGAGAAAGCAGAGAAAGTGTTTTCTCCTTTCTCTCTTTGACATGTGTTTCTTTAGTTGGTGTTGTTCTTGTTTTGTTTCCCTTTTCACTTCACACTTACTTTCACCACTCGATAGTGAAAGTGAGTGAAAGTGGAAGTGAAAGCGAGCGAACAATGTAATGCATTGTAAACGTAATGAATCATTCTGTTGATGCAGTACAAGACAAGACTGAATATTTTTGTGTTATGTGATGTCATGTACTGCTTTCTCCTTGTACTTTCTCCTTGGAATATTTTTCTATTCATTGCCATTAAATATTGACAATTTTTGCATTTTGTTTTTTTATTTTGTTGTCTCGGTCTCGTCTACTTTCTCCAGACAAAAAACAAACACCTCTTTGTGTCTGTCTCTCTGTCGTTTTGAAACGAGCTTTCTCCACTTTCTCCAGAAAAACAATCTCTGGAAATTTGATATAGAGAGCAAACAATGATGAATGATGTGGTGTACAGATGTTGTAACATGATGTAATGAAATTACAAACAACCTTAAGAATCAGACAGATTTTTTTCCGGGGATTTATTGGATTAAACGAACTCGAAGGAAATTGTGAGTGGGCGTTTTATTTATTTATTGGAATATGACATCACCATTCAAATAGTGGTAGTAGTAAACAGATTATTCTGTCTGGAGATAGAGCAATCATGGCAGGATACAATCAATTTGATTACGTAGGTGTGTAGTGACGTTGATCCTCGGAGAAAGCAAATATTACACCGCCTACGTGGATAGGGTTTCACAAATAACCGGAAGTGCCATATTAAGCAATATTGTGGGCGAGACCATGAGAAAAAACGATTAAAAAATTTAATTTTTGTATTTTTTGGAGAAAGTAAAAGTCTGGAGAAAGCAGAAAAATGAGAATAATGCGGAAGAAAATCAAACCTAAATCCATTTTACCTTCTAGGAATAAATCGGAATTTGTTTGTGAATGATTTCGAAATTTGAAACTTTCTCTTTTCAGAGGTAGAATATTTAAACGTGAGATGAGTGAGTGATGTTTTCCAGATTTGGGATTCTTTCAGTGTTTTGATGTGGTTGTGTAGGTGGTACTATTACATGGATAATCTTTTCAGAATAGAAATGGGAGAAGTTACAAAACAAAAATAAAATCAATACATACTTACATCGTTAAGTGAAAGTGAAGAATGCGGTAAGAGAGTTTTACTAAGGTGAAAGCAAATGGAATTTTTTGAATGAAAATGGAAGAGTTGTGTATTACAATACAATTATATTATATTGCATAACCATCTATCTTTTCTCCGGTTTCACCAACTTTCACTTTGAAAATTTTAAAGCATCCTTTTTATTCAGTCAAGTGATGATGCAACGTCAGGAAAAAATCGTATCAGTAAGAAGAGTCATGTTCGGTTCAGTTGAGAGAAAGCTTGAGCTGATTACATTTTGTCACTTTGTATTCCTTTTATTTTTTGGGAGAAGAGCAGCGATGCACCGAAATTTTGCGGTCGGTGGCAGAACAAAAGCGGAATTAGAATGGAAATGTAAATAATGCAATAAACAGAGAATCTTAAGTTGTCGGGTGAACAGGAAGCTGATATATATGAGGAAAAAGATGCATTAGGTAAGCAAATTTTGCGTGCGTGAGAGTAAAGTGAGTGACAAGGACTTTCTCTCAAGGAGAAATGGAAAAGCACATTATGCCTTTCACCACTTTCACCGCTTTCACCACTCACTTTCTCTCCTCTTGCATCACAGCGCAGAGAACGTCACATCATCCCCAATCTCCAAAAAAACGAATGCATTCATTCCTTTAGGTATTTTGTGCGATGGTGAAAGCAGGAGGATTTCAACTTTCTCCTAGGTAATATCTTATCTTGAGTCCTTGTTATGTTATGCCATACCACGTTTCTTCACGCCACGTCACGTCACCCCACGTCCACGTCCTCATTTCCTCGTTAGGTTCTAGCAAACTACCTCAACTTCAACTTCAACATCAACCCAACTCAAAATAAGGAATTGCGAAAATACTGAGAATGGTGAAAGTGGCGAAAGCTGACACAACTGGGTCAAAACAGGTCATCGTTCTTAGTGGGATGACACAAATTGTGCAAATTATGCAAATTAGCAATATTTTACTGAATAACCGTGCAAATTAGATTGTTTCGTTCAACTAATTAGTATTTACTATACGTTACTATTTATCGCAGAAACAGAAACAACTTTCTCCGGGAATAATGCGTTTTCACTTTTGCTTTCAAAATAGTGGACGAAAAGCGAAATAAATTTTTGAACAGCTCGTTTAAGCTAGAGATACAAATAATTTGCATCCGTAACTTTCACTCTGTCTGCTTTCACTCTTACTTTCTCCTGGATTGAAGTGACATGACATGACATATACAGTACGTCCCAAAATATAAAGATCTCGTCCAAAATATTTTTTTGAGTTTTAGCTTGAAACTGTTCAACGTCGCATCTCTAAAAAATAGGGCGATCTTTATTTTTCGGGACACCCTGTATATAAATACGTATGTATCTACTTTTTCTCCTCGTGGTTGACTTTCACTTTTGAAAAGATGAAAGAAGACTGACAAATATAGCTGATTAGAAACCACCACTGGAAAGCTACAGAATCTACAAATAAGTAAACAATGACTTTTCTCTGTGTATTACCATTACCTACAAACAAACATTCCGAAACTTTCTCTGCTTTCACTTGCTTTCTTTTTCTCATCTCAACTGAGCTCAAGTCAATTCAATGTTGATGATGATGTCGACTGAAAATTTTATAGGCCTTATTTATTTCGCTTTGTGAATAACTGTCTCTGTTTCTCTGTGTGTCTTCTTGTTTGTGCCAGTCACTTTGTCTGCTCATCAAGCGAGAATAAATAAATAATAAATGAAATGTTACAGTTTTGTTCCAAGTTATTCACAACTTAGTTACAAACAGACAGGCAAACAAAAAGAAGCCACAAACCCGTTTTTTGTTTGCTACTTGTATATTAAATTTATGTAGGTTGGCTGATTTTCATTTCATCTCAATTCATCTCATTTTTCTTTCACTTCACTAAATTTCTCTGATGTTTGCTGATGTCTGATGATGTGATCACCGAAAACTGTCACAAAACAGACGAGTAAATAGATACAAAGGAAAAGAAAAAATGAATTGGAGGTGAAGCATAAAATAAATGATGTGTATTTTTATGCAAAATAAATAGATTTTTTTTGTACAAGCGAAGTTTGCAAATCTGTACGAAAATTTGCATATTTTAAAATAGCATTTTCAATAAAAATTGTTTTTCCATCTGAAAATATCCACTTGAGATAAAATGGAATAATTTGAAGACGATTTTGTGTTTCCCGCCGAAAAACATTTTAAAAAACTGGGGCAAGTTGACACACATGTTACATATGTAGATATATAAATTTTACAATGTGTGCTAGATTACATTTTATGCCATTGAGTTTAAAACAAATCAGATTGCGCGAAATTTTTGAAATATTGATTTTGACTGACAGAACAGCAATAAAATTGCCCAATTTTATCAATATCAACTTTAAATTTTCTATTTGAAAACTTATCGGATTAAGGTCGATTTCACCCAATGACCAAAAAACCTATGGTTGTTTCATTTTCACTTTTCCCCCGAAAGCCCGATTTAAAACAAAGAAAAGAGAATTCAATAATTTATAACGCCGTTACTAGACACAGACAGGACAAAAGGTTAGGGGAATAAATGATGTTATGACTGAGTGAAAAAAAATCGCTTCACTTTTATTCTACTTTCACTATAATTCATAACGCCGTTACTAGACACAGACAGGACAAAAGGTTAGGGGAATAAATGATGTTATGACTGAGTGAAAAAAAATCGCTTCACTTTTATTCTACTTTCACCCTCTCGAAAAATGGAATAGTCATTGAATTCACGGTTCATTTGCAATTTTATTTATCTCTGTCTTGATGCTGTACGTATAAAACAATAAATTTTTTTGAACGTTCCGTTTTTCAAATCTTGTTTGCTCCATAAAAGAGTTTTGATGTTACGATATGAAAAATGTCGTCATTTCCTTTTTGAACTGGTTCATGTGAGTGAAAGTTGGTGAAAGCAGGATAAAACAATAAAGTGTCTCTCTCCAGCTTTGCAAAATATCTCATTTTCGATACAATTTTACCTCCACCACCCAAAGAACAAGAGCATGAGAAAATATTTCGCCATAAACTTTCTCCCGTCGGAGACATGTATGTTACGACAATGATCAATAAACCTGTTTTGTTTTTTAGGTGGACGATGACGATAATGCGGAGACAAAGAGGATATTAAAATGCACTTATAGGTCTTTCGCTAATCTCACCGAGATTGTTCTTGTTTCTCTGGGTTTTTGTTTGTTGTGAAACAAAGGCGAAACTAGAATGAAATGAACCTCTGGAACTGAAAGGATCTAATTAGGATGCTCCTGATGGAAATACGATTGCATTAGTTTTCACTTTCACTCGCACAGATTTTATTCGTCTACCTGGAAAAATCCAGAATACACCTTTCCGCTCTTGGAAGGTTTTTTCCCGAAATCGGAGCCATTTTGTTACGTATATGTATACACACAGAGACACAGACATGACACGCTACGCCACATTAAAGTTGTTTGTTCATTTGTTTCTTCCTTTCATGTTTTAGCCCAAACCAACACGACATTTTCACCAAAAACTTTCTCCCAGGGGAGTGTTTCGTATTACGCGAATTTACATAAGTTTTGCAAAACTTGCGCAACCTCCCTCAATTGAACATTTTACTTCGTGGGATGGTGTAACGGAACAAGACGACGATGACGAAATTAAAAACAAGTCTGAAAATAAATGGAGCATGAACGATGGATCACATCGATGTATCACGAACACTATTCAAAAATTGGAGCAATTTTCAACGATTCCCGAACTTTTCCCAAAAAAATCATTTTTATGACCGATATCGACAAAAACTCATAAAAATAAAACAAAACCCGGCGATGCGTCAGTTTCTTGTCTAAAGCATCCCTAATAAATGTAAATTTCTGCCGATTTTACGTACTCAAAATATATTTTTTGGGTCAAAAGGTGAAAAGTCTCTTAAAGGAACAATCCGATCTTTATGCTAATTCCAATAAATATTTAAAACAAAAAAAATCTTTTTACTCTGTGGTACTTTGTGAAACTGGGTGAACGTAGCGGCGATAAGGCAATCTGTATGCATGATCTGTTGCGTTTTTACTTAAGGTTATTCGGAAAAAAATATGCTCCAGTTTTACAAATGGTAGTCATACTAATAATAATTTCCGGGTGCCTTTCCTGGGAACTTTATAATAATGTGATTTTCTGACTTTCACAAAAAACCGATTTTACAAAAAAAAAATATCAAAATCATCAGCATTTTATTATGACTTCATATTTTTTAGTTGGGCTCATCCTCTCTGGATGGATCATGTACATGCAAATATTTTTTTTCGACAGACTTTCTCCTTGTTTTACATTATATTATATTATGCTTCTGTATTTTATTTTATGATTTTTCAGTCCCGCTATCAAAAGCTATCAAAAAATAGGAAGGGATCTCCAGAATCCGGAATGAAATACGTACCCGTTCCCCTTTCTCACTCAAGTCTCATCGTCATTTGCAATTTATTTTGCAAAATATATCTCTTAGTAGTGAATATGCATGCAAGCGACGTTTCTCTAAAGGCAAGGCAAGACACCCACGACCACGACGACCACCACCCCATCCTATCATATACTATCACATCACATCACATAGCTCACATTTTTATTTCTCTTTATTGCCTCCTCATCTTCAGAAGAAATTTTATTCTCATCTTCTAGTATCTTCATCCCTTTATCATCTTGGTGTATAAAATAAAATATTACAACAATTTTTCTCTCCAAAAACCTTTCATAACTTCCATTTTGACAACTAATTTTTTTGAGTCCCGTCTCGATACATAATTTTTTTAACAGGGATGATAATAAAAAATATCGTACGTTTTTAAAATACGCATGGCTCAATTTGTAGACAATTCATTAAAAACAATCCGGGTAAAAAAGAGAAAGTCGGAGAAAGTTTTTTTTTGTACTAGATAAATTTTTCTCCGGACACTTTCATGCAGCAACATATATATTTTTATTTTATTTCAAACATTGCTTTTCCATGTAAATCATAATTCGTAGAAAATGTAAAAGGGAAAGAGAAAGCGGAGAAAATTCAAATTCCGGGAAATTCATTTCTTGTTTTGTAATATAAAATTTGCGAACGAAACGAAATAAAAATAAAATGATACATACTCAAACAAACCGCTTGTCCCTATCATTTCTGCTCATTTGCTTTCACTGCTTTCACTTTTTACATTCGCATGAGTGACTGACTGCTTTTCCCAGTTTCTGTCTGTTTTTCGAATGTGACGTGTGTATAAATCAGCATTTTTATTTATTATTATTATTATTATACGATAAGAAAATGAGTTTCGAGAGAGGGAAAGTTGGGAGCGAAAGCAGTAAAAAAAGTGAAAGTTGCTCACGTCATATCCCATCACATACAAGGAGAAACTGCACGATTGCACTTCTGGGTAAAAACATGAAGATGAACATGATGAACAAGGACATCAGAGGGGACATCACATCACATCGTATCCATAACATTCAAAATAATCCTGGTGAAAGTACGATTTCCGGTGAAAGCGGGATTATATATGTAATAGGACACGACATGCTTTATTTATGTAGGACTGTACTATTACGCGATATGATAGAAATTTATGAGAGACTTTTGTAGTTTTGTCGTCGAGTCGTCGCATCATATCATCCATCCAAATTCGAGATACACGATCCTCTTGTAGTTTGTTGGAATAAACAAAAAACATTCCATGGAGAAGGGGAAGCGAAAGTGCTTTAAATATTTGTCCGTTGTTTCTCTCCCCACCTTCACAAGAAGTGAGTGAGTACGAAATGGATTTTATGGACGCTTCGTCCGTCTACTACTGCAGTAGCATCGTATCAAAAATGAGCAAGAGTGGCCTCTAGAGAAAGCGCTAGTTCGACATCAAACAGGCGTGACCAGTGTGTCAATTAAGTAGCTCGTCTCATCCTCTGATGATGTGATGTTTGAGCTTTAGCAGAGGAAAGTTTTTGCGAGCAGAGAAAAGCATCAACGCATCATCATCGGGGCACTGGGCTAAAAACTTAAACTGTTCTCTGGTGACACACTAAAGAAATAAAAGGAAAGTCTGAAGAAAACCAAGGAGAAAGTAGAAACAAAAAGGAAACTCCGGTTGCTTTCTACTTTCTCCGGAGAAAAGCGTCCAACTCCAAAATTTCCAACATCCATGTTCAAAACCACAATGAGAAAGGATACTACATATTTCGTACTTTCACTTTATGTAGTGAGTGAAAGCATACGGATAAAGAGCAAGGAGAAAGATGTTCATTAAGAACGCATTTTCAGTTTTTTGGGGAAAGTTTTGGAAAATTTGTATTGTACTGGTTTTCCCTCCTTCTTGGCGCTAAGCTTTCACCTACTTTCACCAAAGAAGTAAAGTGACGCTTTTCTATTCTTGTCCTGTAGTTAGTTGCCTTTGTCTATGTATTCATATTTTCATCCACAGCAGATTACATTTTACTACATTATTAGTAACAGATTCGGTGAAAGTGGAGAAAGTTGAGTTGAAGAGTTTTAATTTTTTGGTTTGATGACATGATTATTCTGCTACAAAATTTAATGATGTCTTCTAATATTAAGAGGAACAAGATCCCACAAACCACAGGCACTGGTTATTCATTTCATGGAGAAAGTGGAGAAAGCAATTATAATTATCATAGCTTTTTGCTCTTGTTGTTTTGTCATTTCTGGAAACATTTTTCTTACATAGTCCAACATTTTTATCAAATTATTTTTATGGAGCGGCGGTAAAATCTTAAAATAGTTATTACCATGATTATAAAATATTACGATGGATTAAGAAATAATTGAGTGTTAACCATGGCCTGAATTTACTTACCCTAGAATTGTGTCTCCACAGAATGTGTTTTGGTGCGTTGTCTGTGGCGTCCTCGACCACACAGGTCAAATTGATTGTGCTGCCAGCCTTGATAAAAAGTTCGGAGCCTCTCCCAGTCAGTCCCTCAATGTGTGTCACGGGCTCTGCAAATTTAAAAAAAAAATTATATAAAATATGTAAAAATTATGTTAAGTATATTCCCTTATTAGACTGAACTATGCTAATTTTTCTCTACTTTCACCCAGATTTTACACTTAAAAAATAATCATAATAATAAAATATAATCATTTCCTGGGTTCAATAATGAACACCATTATTTAAAAAATATTTTCTTGACCCTGCAATATTTTTTTCGGTGAAACCGGAGAAAGCAAGGGCATCATTAAGAATATCACAGAATTCAGACGAGACGGGATTATCTTCTCAGAGAGCCAAAAACACGCCGATATTTTTTCTCTTGTTCATAATCTTATAATGCTTCATGCCACCATAATTGCCATTAAGACGTAGAGAGTTGAAGGGATGAGACTTTGTAGTGAAAGCAAATAAGAAACTGAAGTGAGTGAAAGTGGAATTTTCCCTTCATTAGCAACCTACTTACTTGCATTATTAAACTTGTTAATTTTTATTTAAGTGCGCATCTACACACCACTGCATTACGCAGAAAGCTTTTCACATTGCTTTAACTTCGCTTTCTCCTAACTTTCACTTGATTCTACAACTACTTTATAAATAGAAAAGAAAGCGATCATCAAAAACATTTTTCAGAGTAAAGCTGTGCTCTGCTTTCTCCGTGCAAAGACTTTCACTTTTTATTCTGCTTTCTCCGCTGTTTCTTCATTTTTGTTTTTCTTGGCTTCATATTCACATGCTCACAAGAAAATTAACGCGTCCATGAATAACATTAATGAATAATTAGAGCGCATTCATGGAAATGAAAAGGGCGCGGTAATTCTCGTTGAAATGGGAGTTTGTACATAGCAGGAGAAAGCAAAGGATTTTTTTGCTTTCTCCTTCTTATGCTAGAAAGCGGCGTTTTTATTGTACTAAAAACAGATTTTGAGAAACGGTTTAAATCCTTTTTTGTCCGTTTTGTAAAGATGTTAAAAATTACGGAGATAATATTTTAATGCTTTCTCTTGGCGAAAGTAAGTACGACTGTGATCCGACACAATATGCAAAATAAAGAGAAAGTAGAGTAGTTGAAGAAAGGACACTTCACTTTCTTCTTTTCTTCGCTATTTTTGGCAGGTTTTGGCTCGAGTTACAGTTACGGAGTTGGAACTGGGTGCTTTCTCCAAAGTAAAAGGAGAAAGTCTTCATGCCTAAAATCTTGATGCTGTTGCTGTTGCGTTGCTTTTTGCTATTCTATTTTATTTGCACAAAAAAGTTCCCCCGTTTTTTGCTTTCACTTTTTTTTTTTTAATATGTAGCACACTGAACTGAGCCAGTCACTATATCACTTTCACTGCTTTCACCGCTTTCACCCATTTTCGCTATTTTGGGCATTTTGTAATGAATGAAAATACAGCCTTTTTTGGTTCTATTGAAACGCACGGTTTCTTGGTAGCGCCCGGAATTTTCTTTTATGAAAGTTGAATTTTTTCTTGAGTTTCAGGAGAAAGTTTTAAGAAATAAAACGAAGCAAAGAAGCTCCTGGGAGCAGGAATCGTTTTATTCTGTGAATCGTGTTGTTCATCATGAAATAAAAACGTACCTAGTTTACGGTCATAGGTACGCACTCACTGTACGTAGGGAACAATTTCCGATGAAAGTAGTAAAGTTGTACTGTACCATTTTTTTCCGGAGAAAGTGAGACAATTGTTTCCAAAGAGTTTCCAAAGTTGCAAAAAATTATCTTGTATTGTATGGTCTAAAAAGGGAAAGTGCATTGTCCTCTTTCACAAAAGAGAAAGCAAGAGAAAGTTTTAAGTAACAGCAAGAAATATTTGTATTCAAGTCAAATAAACTTAGCTGGAAAAGAAAAACGTTTCCATTTTGGAAAATAAAAAGCAGCCAATTTTATGAGGTGAAAGTAGAGAAAGTGGAGAAAGTTTGAAGTTATTGATTTGATGGGTCTCTGATGGGCGAAAACTGAATTGAAAGGAATAATTTTGTTTCCTTTTCAAAGAAAGTTTTCGTTTCTCACAAAACTTTCAGCGTAGGTGGCGATTAAGCAGCATCCATTTTGGTGAAAGTAGCAAGCAATGGAGAAAGTAACTGGGAATGGTGGATAAGGATATTAATTTTTATCTCTAATTTAATACTGCTCCCTGCAAATACTTGCTTAATCCGTCATTAGCGCAAAATGTGAATCATAAAACAGCTGCTATCTCATTTCATCTCATCTCTGTGAAAGAAAGTGTGTCATTAGCGGCAGAAACTTTCACCAAAGAAAAGCGATCTTACGTACGCAGATGCCAATTTAGTGTGTTTGTGTGAAGGATTTAGAAAAGATAAAAGACACTTTAACTCTAATAACCAACGCACTTTCTCCAACTTTCACTTTGAAAGTACTCCAGAAAATTTTCAGCAAATTGCAGCGCGAGTGTCGATTCTCTCTTTTGCAAGAAACGACGCTCTTAATTTTCCTGTTTTGTTCACCCTCTTGATACATTTCATTTCACTTTCACTTTTCTCCTAAGTAAATGAAGTAATTTAACCAAATAAATCTCCTTGCGTAAGTAAATAAAATGCCAAGTGACATTATCTTACATGACAAGCGTCGTTTGTTGTCTTGTCATTGTGATTATGAGGGACAATACAATTCCCAGATTATAACTTTCTCCACTTTCTCCGATATCAAGTGGACAGACAGGATTTACAATGATAATGGCGGGCGTCATTTTCACGAGTGTTTTGTGACCACAATAATAAAATGATGAAATGTAACAAAGCATCTGTGTGAACATTATATTACGTTATATAACTTTCACCACTTTCTCCAAACATTTTTTGTTACATGTTGAACAGACCAAGGCCACAAGAATATTATTTTTACAATTCGAGGAAAATTCGTTTTATTTCATACAATGTCCCAGCAGCACAACAAGGAGAAAGTCAGACGGAGAAAGTCCCGCTGTAAAAATGTCACATGGGATTTCGCCGAGAAGAAAAGAAAAGCAATTCTCAAGTCAGTCAGTTTAGTCAAAGAAATACTTGAGACTGACAACAAATATTGTACAAAGTTGGTGTTATTGAGACGAGTGAAAGTCGCTTTCACTTTTTTACAACACAAAAAAAGTTTTTGTTACAAGACATCATAACAGTAATACATAGTCATCGTTATGTAACGTTGTTGTTAGACAAAGTAAATACTCATACGTGCAGACTTTCTTTGCTGCTTTCCCTGAGTGACCATTTTGAATAACATTTTGCAGACGAGACGAATCAAAAACGAAAAAAACTTTTTACTCTCGGTTATCATCACTTCGCCATAATAAATAAAAATACAAAGTTTAGCCAGACTGTGTCTTCGGATAATATTGGAAATGAACTTTCTCCACTTTCACCGAAGCGCAAATCGCAACAACTCCCAGAATATTTATTCACCGACTTTGAGGGAGATGTGGTTGGATGCCACTTGACAGTGAAAGTACTTTTGTAAAGTCTCAGTGGAGAAAGTAAGGTAAAAGAGAAAGTGTGTGTAATGTGATACCTAAGTTGCTTCATGTTGATGTTTTTTTCATTTTTTTAGTTACAAACCAGTTTCGTTAACTCGGTTAGGAAATAAACTGTCCCCGGACGCCACTTTCTCCAAAATATCCTGTTACGTCAAAGAGTTGGTTTTTAAACTTCATTTTGCTTTCACCCACCCGAGGCGTATTGGCCAGACATTGGCCATTTTACTGTAGCTTTATGTAGCAATTTTTTCAAATCTAGGAAATGAAACACTTTTTATGGTTTGCCTTCTCCAACACAATAACTCAGAAATAAAAATGAATTTTTCGAAGATTTTTTTTCTTCAAAAAATTGTTTTGTCGAAATGTTTACTGTATAAGAGAAAAAGGTAGCATTTACATTTACATATGTAGGAGTAGCAAAGTTCGGGTGGAGAAAGTTTGAAAAAGCGGAAAACTGGAAAATGGCAAATTAGAAAATGGGAAATTTTTCAGCCAGTATGCACAGATTTTTTTCTACCGTGGGAAACAAACTTTTTACCGGAAAACGTAAACGAAAATTGTACGTTTCAAAGTTGAAAGTTACATAATACAAGCGGAAAAAGTTGAGTTGGATAAATAAATATATATTCTGTTCCTCTTTACGAATAGCATGTTCAATACATTGCATTGCACTGAATGGTCGTGTTATCGTTTAAATAAATTAAATGACTTTAGTTTCGGCAACTCTAATAATTGCGTAATACTATACCGAAAAAAGATTTACTTTTTTATTGGAGCAATAACCGTAATAAAAGTTCACCCCCACGATATAAATTTATGCGCGTAGGAAAGAGATGAAAATGATTTCCCAATTGGCAGAATTTTTTGTTACCGCTTTTCAAACCGTATTTAAATACATACATGTATTACATCTGTCCCAAATAGCCCCGTGTTCTTAATTTTTATGGCACAGGGCATTTTGAGATTTAATTTTAAATATGTCCTTCAAGTCTGTCTTATTAGAGGAAATTTAAAAATTTAATGAATTAAAAAAACATCCACATTTTCACATCCACACCATTATGCTCAACTCTGAACTTCTATAATCTTATATGGTCAACCCTACAAAAAATGGATGACTTTTTTTCTACGAATGGCTCTTTTTATGTGCAGGTCATTAAAATGAATGTGTCATGGGAGGAGGAAGTGTAAGTCATGGAGGTGGAGGTTATCCAGTGAAAAAGTTGGATGACCGACCATCACCTCCATCCAAGCAACGAACCGCAGCCCATTATCTTTCTTCCTTCCAAGTCCAGTTTGAGACTTAGGTTGAATTGACATTTTGTCAACTTTTTATCCTTCTAATTCTCAACTCAACTTTCTCCAGTCAACCATCCACGTCCAACCAAACTCAACTTCAACTCAACCCCTAGACTTTTTCTTCTTTTCCTTCACATCACGTTCAGTCACTTCACTGACTGTTTAGCTGAAAAAAAGTTTACTTAAAAAAACACATGTGTCACTCGAATTTCTCCGAATTTAATGAATGAGCGAATAAATTCTCTTTCTGAATGGGGCGTCGTTATTTTTTTAAAAGATTTTTTTTTATTTCAAAATACGGTGAAAGCACCACATCATCATTTACCCAAAAAAGTTACATTTTCTAAATAAATTTATTTTTATGTATTCTTTAAAATTCTATTTTTAGAAGAAAAAACTTTTTTCCTTGAAAATGTGAAACATTTCAAAAAATAAAAAAGGGACGAAAGTGCTAAATTAAGGAAATAAATAAATAAAATAAAACGGCTTCCAAAAAGAATTTTTTCAGTTACTCCCAAAGTTTCCAAAAAATATATTTATTTAAAAACCGTGCCTCTGCCTCCGTTCCATTTAACGGCACGGCAATAGCGTTTCTAATCGTACTACGCTTCATTCATTGATTCATTCATTCATTCACCTTAACTTTTCAGTTGAGCTACATAGACGCCATTACATTTCATTTTCATTACTTTTTCATTTTTATGTATGCAATGCTCAATTTTCCTTTACTTTCTCCCTCCAAAAGAAAGAATTTCCTGCGAGACATACAATGTCATGCAATGCATCTTCTTGTATAATGTAATGAAACGTAATGTAAATCGTTATTATGTAAGGAAGGTACATTTATGTGAATGCGAAAGTAAAATGTGTGCGTACCTAAGTGAAAGCCGTGTAATACATTTGTTTGTCATTTTTACTTTCTCCAGATATTTTTTATGTGCTAGAGTGTAATAATACGAAACTTTTTTTCCATTGCAATTGCCGAGATTTACAATTTCCCCTGGTTGTTTATTTTCCTATTATTTTGTATGTATATCAAAAGGAAATGTAATGGAATGGGGAAAGCAGAGTGAAAGCAAAGTGAAAGTATTTATTATGGAGACATTTTCTTTTTCTTGTTCTATTCTATAACTCTCTCAACCATTATCGTCATCGTCTTCGTCAGCTTTTTGCCATAGTCATAATTCACCTTGTATGTTGATGATAATCAGGAGAAAGCAAACAAACAATCCTATTCCAATAAATGGACTAGTAACCACTTCCTCAACAATGCAACTCGTCGAGTCAGATTGATTTTTTCCGGTGATTTTTTGGGTGAAAATTGAAACCGTTTTGGAAACAGGTTATTTCTACTTTACTGTTCTTTTTGCTTTCTCCACTTTCTCCAATGGTTTTGGGTTGTAGTTAGACATTTGAACATACTGAAGTAATACGATAACATTTCTAAGCTACATCTAACTTTCACTGACTTTCTCCAATTGTTTGCACTTTTATTTTTTGTTTGGCTCGGCTCAACCAAGTCAAGTTAAGATTACCGCCACTTTTGTCCAACAAAGACGAATGATGAAAGTAAAGTGAAAGCAGAGTGAAAGCATGGCTGTCATTGTTGTCACTGTTGCATATCATTTTTATCCTTTAGAAGCTACTAAGAGGAGAGGAGGATGATACAAGAATCTGAGAAAGCATCCAAAAAAATTATAGTGAAAGCAAAGTGAAAGCCGGGCCAGGGCTTATTTTGGGGTTGTTGAGTGAGGCCAGCGAAGAGGAACAATTCTATGTCACGAAATGTCCTTTTTTTACTCCGGGTCTCCTACTTGAACGTGATTGATTATCACACTAAAAGGACTTGGAACTCTCCCATGTATAAATAAATAATACTTAGGCCAAACCCGAAGTAAAGCAAAAAAAATGAGAGATAATGCAAGAAAAAAACACTCTTCTAAGAGAAAGTCCAGACGAGACGAGACAAGCAGAGGACAAAAATGATAATGATATTCTTCTTGACATTTCCCTACTATTTTTCTATTTCTGGAGAAAGCGAATTGTAGCTGAAGCTTGGAACTGGAACGTGTGTGTCTGTGCAATCACTCTGGGCAGTGTTTGGCTTGGAATCCGGTTGCAGAGTGGAGTGATCCGATTCTGTCCTTCAAGAAAAATAAAAGATGGAGTAGTGCGGGCCAACAAATTTGACCTAGACTGACTGACTGAGTGAAAGCAGGGAAAGTAATGTGATATACATAGTGTAAGTAATGTAATATAACCCGTTTAACTAAAAGAAATGAAAATGGGACTGGAAGTGGATAAGAAAAATAAGCAGATTTTTTTCTTTTGGAGAAAGTGGAGAAAGCAAAACGCGTGCGGGCTGATAAGAAAATATTCTCATTTAAGTAAATGGTAGTAGCCGGAGATTTATTAAATTAATAGTCAAGGCCACTGCTGCTTTCACTCTGAGTGAAAGCAAATTGCGTCTGTCTAGATTTAGAAAGCAGCCACTTTATTCTCTCAACGTTTTCCATGTTGGGCCGGGGCTATGAGCTACTATTTTTAAACGCCATTTCCAGATCTCATTGCTTTCACCACTTTCACCCCGCTTTCTCTTTACGTGTTCTTTGGCTAATCCACGCTAATTCGAAATATCAATCAATCAATAAATGAACGCTTTCACTCACTTCTTTAGTTCATTAGTCAGCTTCAGCTCATTCTCAAAAGTCTAGCGAATTTCCGCAATTTTCTGCTTTCACCACGTGCTGGCCTTTCTCCTTTTAAACGAGAGAATAACAAGATTCGTCATTCATTACAGCTCATAAATTGAAATGCGCAAAATACCAACCTCATTATCCCCATCATTCAGAATTATTTGATAAACTCGACCGCCTCCGCCCTCCAAAACAAATGTCAAGGACTTTCTCCGAATTATGCCAGTCGCCATTTGTTTTTTTTCTGTCTGCCTGCGCAATTTTTCCTGGTACAAAATATTTTTCTAGACGACGACGATGAATTATGAGTATATAGGCGCTACCACTTAATCATGGTTTTGATGAGCTACAACAAGGCAATTTTAGCGGACCCATTTACTTTTACCATTTATTTTGCTTTCTCCGACTTTCTCCTCGTCCACCCATCCAAAATTTAAAAGCTTTAAAAACAGCTTAACATTTTCATTTTGGATGCTTTATTGAAGTAGGAAATAAAATGTTTCTTGGATTACAGCATAAAACGTGCTTTCTCCAGCTTTTTCCCAGGATATTAATGTATCATTAAAAACACAAAATATTTACATGCTCTTCCCATAAAAACAAGAAAGACAACAAAAACAAACTACGGAACGGGGAAATAAAATATTTATCTTTCTCCTGAGAAGGAGAAAGTTGCAGTGGAAAGAGAAAGTTTTTTATTATGAAACCTAAATCAAACCACACACCATACATTAAAACCAACAAATTTGCATAGGGATGGATCCTTCGAGGACTATTAATTTAGGAATAAAAAAGTGAGTGAAAGTCGGAGAAAGTTATTAATGTATGTATATGATAGGATATAATAAAAAGTGAAAGTCATTTAGTTTCTCAATAAAAATTCAACCTTGCTGAGATTGGGAGGATGAGATGAGATGAGGTGGGACGACATGGAATATTATGTGTAACAAAATTTCTTCCGTTCCACCTCCGCCTCCACCCAATTTGAAAGGACTTTATTGTGAAAGCACCGGTGAAAGCTTATTAAACGACAACAAAGCCCCATAAAGTATGTAACTAGGTTAAACGAGTGTCTGGATGAGTTAAGTAATGAAAATTGACTGGAAACAATAAAAAGCTTCAATGTCATCATGTCATCAAATATTTATGGAGAAAGCTGGGAGAAAGTCGGTGTAATAGCATTGTATAACACAACATGTTGCTACTAGTATTTAATAGTACGTTGTATCACATCATGGATCTTGATAATCATCCCATCCCTTTTATAATCTTCACCGTCAATATAATCAATATCGACTTTCCCTGACTTTCTCCTGGGATCCAGTACGTCGGCAGACGTCAGACAACAGAACCAGACAAGAGTCTCATATATGTAGCAGCTATATGTACATTAACCGGCGGTCGTTAGTAGTGTACTACCGGATGGAGTATAGAGAGAGGTTTGCTTTCTACCGGAGAAAGCGAAGGAAGAGCATCAGCAGCAAATTGAAAAGAAAGCCAGCGAACATAATCATTTTTGTTATTATTGCCTCATCCTCTCCTCCACCTACAATATACTGCAGCAAAACTTGTTTTCCTTTGGAGAAAGTTAGGGAAAAGTGGAGAAAGTATTTTCTATCTATATTATATTATGTCAAGAATCATATCATCAACATGAACATCGTCATCATACTTTTTTCTCTAAAAATGAGAATGTAGCCACGAGCAACAAACAAGGAAAGCTTAGCTTTCTCCGGAAGGGAAAGTTTCTTCCTGCTGCAGTGCGGTGCAGTGCACTCAACTGCTTGTTTTCTCCGGGAGATGATTACGACGATAATTTGATGGCACTTGTTTCACTTTTTTACTACTTTCTTTTGTATAAAAGAGAAAAATGGCGATTGGACCAATGAGCGCTTTCTCCTTTCTTTGCTTTCACCCGCTTTCTCTTTAGACTGTTGGAGTTTCCTTTTTTATATTTGAAAAATGAAAATGAACACATACATATGAATGTAAGTCAGTGGAACAAAACAACGGGGCGGATTTGCTGGAGAAAGTACGAACTGGACTTTCACCTATTTTCTCCAGACTAACAATTTTAAAAATTATAAAAAGACAAAACTCTTTCTAGTATCATATGACTTCCCTCGAATCCTCCCACTTTCTCCGGCAAGAAGAAAGCGGAGAAAGCAGTTTTGGCGGTAACCCACTTATTTTTTTCTCCAGGATTTTTAGTGGATTTCGCAGACAAACAAGATAATGCTAAGTAAGTAAATAAGTGGATATTTTGGAACTAGAGAAAGCCCGGAGAAAGCAAGAGATAAG
>VYYJ01002676.1:0-20122 GCA_021029165.1 Cyphoderus albinus | reverse complement strand
AAAAGCATGAACATTCAGAGAAATTAAATGATACATGCCTAGATATGGTCGACGATTTTATTTGGTGGTTTGTGTTGTGGTAGCACGTCTACAGACCGAGACTATTTTTACTTCTTAGAGAGAAAAGTCCCCATTTATTATGACATGACAATGCAAACCTACTTCGTGCTACTGCAAGCTTTCTGTTTAATTTAATTTTCCTCACTGTAATATTTATCACTGCTTGTTTCCAACAAACACAATATCAACCCAACGCATGAGATACTTATAATTATATTTTTTGTAAGTGAACCTACCCGAACCAGCTTGTAGATTTTAAGTTTTTCTTGAACTTGATCGGGAAACAAAATCGTGAGTGTACACCACGCCCTTGACTGTGCCACTTGTCTTGTACGTAATAGAAGTAATCGTCAATCATTTATAATGGTTTCGACCTGCCCTGGAACAACCGGAGACCGAAGTTTAGTTCTTCAGATGGAAAAGAAACAGCCCACTTTGTTTGTACCCTTGTAATTGATTTATACAGGGAGCCATAAATATAATTGTTTTTCTTCTACATGCGATGCTCAGATAAACGAGTTATGTTGTGTCAAGCAAAATTAAGAATCTTTACATCGTGGGAGTATCTGGCAAATGACACGATTTTCTATTTAGGCAAACACAAAGTTTACATAAGAGAAGATACGCATTCCCTTTCATGAATATGAGCTGCCGTCGACAAACCTTGAAAATTGTCTAGTTACACAGATGATGTTTGAATCCAAGATTTCAAAATAATTTACTGAATTGGATAGCAAACGTCTTTGGGTCTTATTGCTTTATTTCCTTTGCTAAACTTATCCACACATGAAAGAGCAGCCTCTTTAGGCGAGAGTACACAAAAAATTGTGGGATTCGGATTATTATAATAGTACAATTACAAATTATTTGGTTATTTTTTATACAATGCATTACAATTTCGTTGTGGTCATTTGCTCACGATTTCGGCCTTTGTCCTACTTAGCTTACTGCTTACATTCCTCCTTACCGTTAGTTATTTTAAATATATTTTCAGAATAAATCGGCGTGTCATCTTTCCCACGGATTTGGCACAAGTGTTTCAAAGAAACAACTGCAGAGTTAAGATTCTGCACTTCAATTTCGTTTCTTTAGATTCAAAGAAAGAAGTGTCTCATGCTGAATGAATAACAGTGAAGAAGGAAAGATATAACAATAACAATAAAGTGCAAGAAAAAAGAAAAAATGGCCAAATTGCCATTCAAAAATAAAGTAGTTAGAGTGGAGGCGCGGAAATATTGGATAGAGTTATTTCATCATCGTCGTCCCCACTACCTCACACGGAGCTTATTTTAGTTCTGCAAAGCGAAATCCTCATAAAAGCGAAGGAGCCACAGCGTGAGCCACAGAGAAAGAAATAACCATATTATTTACTACCATTGGAATGCAATGCAGTGAGTGGCGTGAGTACCTCAATAAAAATAATCATAATCCTAATCCAAGCATTTAAAATCTAAAAAGCAGTTCCCTCATTCCTCTTCTTCGACTACACACAGTCAAAAATGTAAAATTACACTGGCTTAGAAATGGAGAAGTCATTTCCAGCCTGACTGTCTGCCACAGTGTACCTATTGCTCCACAAAATTTTCAAACTGAAAATGTTGGACGCAGACCTACGTCTGCGTCTGTTCTTCAGCACATGTCAATGAAGTGCAGAATGAATAAAAGTTTTGTGACTGAATTGACTTTATCCAGATAATGACATGAAGTTTGTGTGCAATGCTCCAAAAGCAATAAAACTGAATGGTAAAAGCGTAAGCCACTTTTGTGGAAGGATCAGTCGCATCTGACCAACCTCCAACCATACAGAAAAGAGCATATGTACAAAGACAATTCTAGGTAGCAAAAAATATCCGTCAGCAAAACATTTTTAAAAAAGCAGCATAATAATCTTAGCGAGCTGTGAAGTTCTTATGCTTTCCACTTGTTTTTACGACGATGCATTTATTATTGCTCTGCTTGCTACGATAAATGTCAGCAATAAAATTCACATAAATCAACATCTAAATCAAAACAATTACTTAAGACAGCCTTGACATTGTCAAATTTAGAATTCTAGCTTCACAGACGAAACGTGCCTGCCAGTGCATCAAATTTACGCATTTATTGTGCTGAGCTGTCAAATATTATGTTTCATTCTTTCATTCAGTATGATTTTTAATGGATTTTTTTATTCGTTTCTAAAATTCCCAAATGAGATTGCAATTAAACCTATCTCATTCACTGTTTTGTTTCCTGATTAAAATTCCAAATGATAATTTTGAATTCAGTTCCTAAATCTCAAATTTATATGAATTATCACGTAACGCACACCTATAATATTTATAATAATGCTGCATAATAAAATTATTTGCCATCTGTATGGCATGCAAATTGAGCTAATGTAAGATGAGTATTTCGTGACACATATCCTTGTTTTTTACAATTCCGTATTAAAATCGTTTTACCTCACAATTTGTGAGTCACAAAGCAACGGTGACGGTGATGATTTACGTGACAGTCCATCGTTCAAAGCAGATGTTTAAGTCAAAATGAAAAATAAATTGTGCAACATATTGCGTCGACTTCTTTACTGCAACTTTAATTGCAGTGATTCTATAACCAGGATGGTTGAATAGAAACCATTCCCAATTATAGTATACAATTCCGTCTAAGGAACTCAACCTATGTGTTCAATCGCACCCACACAATTAAAGTGAACGACTTTATTTCCAGTTTGGAGATATTTTCATCTTCCTTATGAAAGTTGAACAATAAGATATTTTATAACGTGGTAATGGTAGCCTGGCTCAAAGAAGGAGAGAACGGTCGGAGACGGACCAGTGACCTAATCTATTTTTGTTCCGCCAATAGACGTTTCTACAAATAGGATGGATTTGATTTTACTGCAGCAGTATCGCTTCATTCTTCACTCTCCAGCGAGACTGGCTCAAGCAATAATGTTACATCATAGCGTTATTAAAACATTTCAGTAGCACAAAGGGAGTAGCAAGATCCTTGAATTAATTGTTATTGCATGTCCCATTTTCTTTTTCTATTTTCTTGTCACCTTCCCCTGTTGGCTGTTTGATGTCGCGCAGTTAAGTGAAAGAGACAGAAGTAGTAGGAAGTGAATTTGCTACTGTACAATGATATTTAACAACTCGATGAGAGCGAGTAGGCAACTGTCGGGTCGTGTTTCGACCTCCTAGAAAAACGAAGCGATTCTCTTCCTTTCCTTTCGCAATCTCTCAGTAAGTTAAAATGATTATATTTTCAAGTGCTTTCAGCACGCAGTTCGTACTTTCATCAAGCTGAAACCTAAATAAAATGTTTTGTATAGACAACGTGAGCAACAGTAAGTTGGGAAAAGCATGTAATGTGAGAGTCCACATTAGAGACCGACAAGGATCGACACATTTCGGCTTTTTGAGAAATAATGATTGTAACAACTCAGCACAATCCCACTCAGGCGTTTTTTAGAGTTTAGTCTCTCTTTTAAAAAGGAAAAAAGTTACAAAAATTGCTTTGCTCGTTTTAGAGCAATCTTTATCGCAAGCTTAGCTACATTTACAATCTCCTAATGCCTCTTCTCTTGCCTTGGCCTATGTTGTTTGTTGGTATCATCATGATCACGATCACGATCGTATATGATCCTCACGATTGCAGAAAACAAAAAGGAAGTCACGGATTCCGCCTTGTACTTTCTTTTTTCGGGCCGCTTTTAGAGGAAAACTTTCTTCGGATGGACAAACGAAATATAACGTTACTAAAATATGTAAGTTTGCCAGCCCATTTCACTTTGTGCTCTTACGCTACTGCAAACTATTCTCCTAAATTTGTTCAATTCACAATAAGCGAAACGATGGTAGAAAGAGAATAGGAAAATAAGCTGAGAAAGAAGGCCGTTTAAATATTTCAAGCAGATTTTACGATGGACCCTTCTTGTCTTCACTAAAAAATAGGAAACAGGAAAAAAGAGAAAAAAGCAATTAGGCATACACAAATCCAACCGAGCAAACACACACAAAACCAACAGTATTTTCCCCTTTCAGTGGAAGAAATACATTCTTTTAGCCGACACAAGAAGACAGAACAAAAGATAATCTGAAAGCAGGGAGAAAATAAAACCGAGAGTGGAGAAAGAAATGCAATCCCATGTACTTATTTGTTTTGGTAGGACTGATCATGATGATCACGATGATCAGTTCCACTTTAAGACATATTTCCCTTTAAATAGCTGCATTGCACTCCTCTTACTCTCAGTCTCCTCACCAAAGTTGTTTCTTTTCTCCGTATTTTACTCACTCACATTTTGGTAATGCGTAACGCTGAAGAGAAAGGGTTTCTGTCATGTCCATACAAAAAGACATGCTAAGCGCCGTTACACTTGTGTGTGCCTGTGCAAAGTACATAGAGGAGAGAAAATCACAAAAACATCCATTCTTTCTCTTCTCTCTTCGTTCGTGCAGAAAAAGCACTTTTCTTCTGCCAAAAAAATAAAAACGAGCAAAAGAAGTGGAATAAAAAACCGGAGAAACGGAAGATTCCAGTGAAGAGAAATAGTAGCAGATAGCAGCGGCACGGCATCCAGCAAAATGCTTTTATCTCCTCTGTGTACGTTGTACATGTGTGTTTCATGTGATGTTTGCATTAGAATTTCTGGAAGAAAAGCGTTCGAGAAAGTGGGCCATGTAAAGACGACCAGGAACGATGAAGATGATTCTGCTAAAAAGACAAGACACAGCTACAACTGCTTTCGAGATTACGGCATGATGATTTTCTTGCTGTTATGTTCATGTAGGCATGCAATACTAAACTAAACTCGTCCAGAAGAAAAGCAAATAAAATAAAGAGAGAGATGCTCAGTAACTCAGTCTACAAAAACAAAGACATTTCATCTCTTGCGGAATGAAATACTTATTACAATGTCCTTAACTCAGTTCAGCTGATGTGTACATTGGGAAAACCCTAGTTTACAACTTACACTTTTCTGGTCGCAGTTGACAAAAACGATATGTGTAAGCAGAAGACGACGACGTAAATGACAAGAAAAGAAGCGAAAAAAATTATACATTCCTTCGCATTTTTACTTTTCTCGTTTCGTTATTACATAAGTTGTCCTTTTCGCAAACAAATAAACAGGACGGCGACAACAGGCGACATGCGATGCTTCACTGTGAATAAAAAGAAATATTTTCCCGAAGTGGCTTTATGCCTGTAACAAGTCATAAAATTCTTTAGATGAAAGTAAACAAGGATGAAGGAAACGATATCAAAGCAGTAAGTTAGCGAGTGTTGCACCCACGGATAAACTTATGCGATTGAAAACGAGCAAACAAAAATCTCTGAAAACGAGCAAACCTACATATTTTTCTGCAAGATAA
The DNA here is from genome assembly GCA_021029165.1 of Cyphoderus albinus. Classification (NCBI taxonomy): domain Eukaryota; kingdom Metazoa; phylum Arthropoda; class Collembola; order Entomobryomorpha; family Paronellidae; genus Cyphoderus; species Cyphoderus albinus. Next base: position 14,699 of record VYYJ01002676.1, on the reverse strand, counting down.
ACCGTATCAAGAACAAAGATGATGATGAGAAGGAAAAGAGAGAAGAAATAGATGAGGACAGTGACTCTGACTACTGAACTACTACTTCCATTTCTTATGTTACTTTTTCATTTGGTAGATTTTTTATTGCCAGTTTACTGACGGAATACGATGGCACTTAAGTTGCACTGTGCTCGTGACATTCATATAACTATAAGAAGAAACAGGCACATCTTTAATTTGATATTCTTACGTTACAGCGGAGAAAAACGTAATGCTCAAGTATAACGCGATAATAAGAAAGTTAGAAGGTGTAGACAGATATTTTAACTTTGTTCACTTCTGTGTCGTTTTTAGTAGCTTAGCATGTAATAATATGCCTACGTTCAATAAAAGTGTAAATTGTTTCAGTGACATGGTACGACATATGTACATAAAGCAGGCATATATTCCAATCGAATCTTCCCGTTCCTAATATTATATTGTACTAGTACTGCGTGTTCACTCGGTGTATGCGGGTAAAACAGCGAGACTAACAGCAAAAGTTATAGCACGAATGAGTTTTTCTTGTGCTTTTCCTCCAGGAGGAAGATGATCTCATTACCCTTTTTCATTTTCATAGGACAACTATGACATGGTCATTAATTTCAAAGTAATTACTTAAGGAATGACGAAAAGGGAAGAGTGAAGTAAGCTATATTAAAGTTATGGCCAGTGATAACAGAGAGGATTATACTGCTTTTAGAACGATGATGGAGATGATGATGATTACGACGACTACGACGAGAGAAGCTCATTAAGAAATCATTTGAGAAGAGACAGCGTTACAGTAATTATTATTAATTACATATTATTCTGTACTCGTTGGAGGGCTGTTGCTGTAATCGGTAACTCAAGACATTTCGTGCTACACTAGCTAAAGTACTTCACACATATTGTCATTGATGTTGATGTAAACAGTTGTAAACCTTTCAGCAGCTCGTAATATTTTTGCAACATGATTCTGAAAGTGGCAATCAAAAAATCAATTAGTGTCTCAGTGTCGTCTGGCACGTGTTTTGTCTACTTTTCCAGTGTCCCTGAACGTTTAGTAATCTCAAATTGTTAATTTTGGAAATGTGACTGTGACGTTGAGAAAGTCTCACAATTAGGTTGATATAATCGATACCATAAATAATTTATTTTCCATCATTAATAAAACATTTTTGTAGGCATCATCTGAAAATTTACAACTATTGAATCGTTTGAAGCAACTCAAGAGAGCAAGCGTTAAACGTGTACAGCTCATGCCTCCACATGAATGATATGAGCTCTGTGTACACAATTTAAGTGCAGTTCAACGGCATTTTATCAAACTCCATTCATCATTGTGAACACAAGTTCATCATATTATTTTATTTCTCCTTCCTGCTCCCATTTATTATATTGTTTTTGGAGAACAAGTGGACAAGTTCAGGGACCCTTGTACTCTACTCAAAATAATGATATGTAATATTTAATAATGTCATATGTAATAACTTTGTTTGTCTCCTTTACTTGACCATGACATGGAATACAGCAGAGCAGGATATGAATGAGATGGTAAGAACCATTTCCTTGCATTTAGAATAATAGAGAAGGAGGAGGGGATGGCAAAGTTATGCAACGGTCTAGCAGTCAGTTTGGATGACGGAGAGAATGCAATGGGTTTGTGAAAAAAGGATTGACTTCGACCTTCACCTTTTTTCTTTCTTCTTCACTTGCTTGGCTGGCCAAACAAGGAACAGGAAGAAAATAAGAAGCGAAGGCAAATGGATAAAGGAGACTTGCTCTCTAGCAGATGATTTTCCTTCCTCTGGCTCTTCTCTTCACTGTTCCCCTTTTTGTTGCTGCCCGAGGTTCCCTTCGTTGGAAGGTCCACTCCAATTCAAGCAGACAAACAAGGACAATGATCCCATTCTCGACCATAACGTTGGATGTTATAAATGTATATGTGGAATGTACTCTAGTACTTTTCTCGTTATTAGTAGTTGGTGGGTAATTCAGATACTAGTAAGAACAAAGGAAGAAATATCGTAGATTCCAGTCTGTCGTGCTTTTTATTACTGTGATAAAACGTGGCGAGCCTTAAAAAATGATACACAATAACAGAACAGTCAGTATGCTACTCAAATAGTGCTTTTGTGTAACAGCAACTTACGATTAGATGAATTTCCGAAGCAGGATAACTAGTACAACTCTTGCAATATAATCTCTACTTTTTTTCACTTGGGTGCACTAAATTGACAAAAATATTGGAAGAAACTTTTTTCGCGTGTAGTACAACTGCCAACAAATTGCAAGCAGAATATATTTTTACGACAGCCAGGAGGAAATAAGGGAGAAAAAAGAAAGACGAAGCCAATTAAAAATCAATTGGATCTGATTAATGACCAACATTAATCATATGAAATTGCCTCAGCATGTCATAACAATGACTTTCCTTTGTAGAATTAAATGAAGACCAGCGAAAAATTGGTGCCTACCTACGCAATCCATGCCGTTTATAAATATCAATGCAATATAGTCATAATGTTAATGTTATAACACACCTGATTTCGTCTCCAGTTTCAATTTTCAGAAGAGAAGAATTCAATCTCCACTCTTGAAAAATGAAACCTGCATTGAAGCTCTTAAGTAACTAAAAGACCATTCTGCCAACAAAGTGCATTGGACGATAGATTTTATTCTTCTACGATGTATTATTTCCGGTGCGGAGGTTACTTATTTCTTTTGGCGTGTGCGCGTGCACTTTAGTCGGGTGCTGATACCAAAGTTAAGTAAAGTTCGATTCAATGAACTAACTGTAGCCAAGCAAGTCGTCTATCTCTGTATTTGCTGCGTCAGTATTATTTTTGGTGATGCGCACAAAATGTATGCAGTAAGAGAAAAAGATATTACTCGAAGATAATATGCTCTTTCTGAGGAAAGATAATAAAAACAGCGGAAAAGTTGTTAAGAAAAAGAAATAGATAAATTATTCATGTGTAACATCATACATATTTAACATTAACTATAGCTAACTAAACAAAAGAAATTTTTTAGTTTTCCAACAGAAGACCAATGCTCGCTGTCAATTTTAATGATTTCGTATTACTAAAACGCAGTAGATATTGGAGTTGTTGACAAAGTAATAGTTACCTATGTGTGTGGAGCAGATATAAACTATGTAGTACATCTCTGTACTGTACAGTGACATCAGTTTTCAGATGAAGCAACAAAGACCATGAAGCATGTTCAGAACAAATGAAAGCAATAAGTAAACCTACAAAGTCGTTTACGTTACACAATAATTCGCGACTGTTGTCGCAATATTTCCTAGTCCATCTTCTTCCAAGAATGATAATGGATGGCATCTCGGAAGCGAGTATAATTTGTATTTCACGAGTTTGGAACAAATGTGGAAGCATTTCCATGAAAAAGTCGTTTAGTAAATGTTCCATGCTTTAGAAGTATCTCATCTTGCATGCCTTGTCGTAATGCATGGTAAATAGATTATTATGTTTCGAGGGGGTAGATTGCATCATGCTGTTCCAACGGAATAAGCAGATTTTTCCATCCATGAATGAAAGGAACAAGTATAATTCTCGCAGCTAAATTCAACCATTGAGTCTTAATAATTCTGAAATAAAGTTTTCTACCGCTGTTCAAACGATTGACACAGTCATGACCGCGGCAAAGGAAGTTTTGCGCAACTTCTTTCTCTGCCTCTCAAAATGCAATTGTGTATTAACGGTGCTATTTAAGCCACTTTCTTCCGAAATCAGCAAGATGATAAGAGGCTTAGCTTGTATAAGAACTAAAAGCACATAGAAAAGCAGCAAGCGTCTTATTGCCTTTTGCAAGCCAAGAAAGCAAACAGAAACAATTTTTCGCTACATACCTCGCCATGGAACTGGAATCCATGTTTTTCTGCAACTTTCCTTGCCACTTCCGGTCCACCAAGTATATGTACTGCCCATTGATGCGTGTAATGCTCTCTATTCTTGCCGGGGTCATCACTCCAATCCTGATTATCCTGATCACTACCGCCGCCATTATAAGAATCGAAATAATCCGGCGCTGTGTCAATTAGATTGATATCGTCCAGTACACTGTAACCGTTCAGCGTAATGTTTCTCGCATTGTAGTTATTATTAGTGGTTCCGCTGTTCCACGTGCCATCATCGCCCATTTTGTTAGGCTTCGTTTGCTCGCTATCAAGTTGATTATTATTACTGCTAGGATTACTCGAAATCGGTCCAAACGACTCACACGACACATTTCCAGTCAGCAGAAAGACAGTGAACACAACCAACATTAGCATGTTGTTCGGACTGACCCACGACGAAATCCGACTGCTACATCTTCTATTCAAAGTTTGACGGTGATGAGAAGAGGAATCAGGATGACTACCAGAGCGTCGTTGTTGTTGTTGACGACAGCGATTGTGATGATAATGCCGATCGCCGTGATGCTGACTCATTTTTTTCAGTCTGTGATTATCACTGCCGCTACTGCTATAGCTATCACACCTTAAAGTGTCGGTGTTGGAGGTGAAGTCACCGCCGCCACCGCCAAGACATTCATTTAAGTTGATTACGCTGCTCCTGTGATCATCATTACCTTCGGTTATCCACCTCATCATCAGAATTCCCATTCCACTTCTGGGCGAAGCTCTTCTCCGACTATGGCTCTCGTTCTCGCTTGCTATAACAACTGTAACATCATTTCCAGAACGGCTAGCCTTACTCTTATCGATTGTGTGCACTGCAGCAGTAGATGAAGCGGAGTAGTTCCATACGTCATCCTCCTCAACTTCATGCTCGTATTCCATAATAATAATACTGCCGCTCTCGCTACAATCTCTACTTTTTATAGATAAGTCTCCAGCAGAAAATTGGAGGACTGTTGTGGAAGTAGATAATGCTCTTTCCCTTTCTCAAGAAGAACGCTGCCCTGTGAAAATCTCGCAGGGAGAGAGGTAAAAAAGTAGGTCCTTTTCTCTCACATTCATTCAGTGTGAAAAATATCGGGCAGAGATTGCTAACAGCTGTCGTCAGCTGAAATATGGGTGGCGTGCTACCAGATTAACTTGCTGCACTGCGCGAATTCCTAGCTACTTAACTTACTTTCTCTTTCTCGGCCTGCATGAACTTGCCTATTTGCTTGAGCAAGAAAAACAGAATTTTTTTGTAGAGAAGGAATTAAATGTTCCTGGAAGAAGAGGACACAGAGGAAGAAAAGAGCTGATATTATTGTTCGGAGAGATGGAAATGTTTCTCTGGGGTGACATTACATTATTATTACTGCACAAAAATGAACCATGATGGATTCTTTCACTTTCTCTTTCTTGGAGAGAGAGAAAGGACAGAGAAGAAGGAAGCAAGATAAATAATAGTAATAATAAATGTGTACAATTGCTTTCTTTCCGGGGAAATTTTCACTTGTTGTTTGAGTATGAATTGGAAATGAAATCACGTCACATGTTCACCCGAAGAAAGTGCACAGCATCCTTCCTCCGCCACACAAATGTATCATCTCATCAAGGAGCGTGGAAGCGTTTTCTCGAGTCACTTTTTCGTACGCATTTCGACGAACAATGTATCTTTTTCCTTTCGGAAAGACGATGACGGAAATTGAGTGCAATTTCCCTTTTTGACAAGTTGACACCGACTTGACAAGTCGGTAAGAAAGGGAAGTATAAAGTTTTTTCGTCTACTTTATGCTGAGTTGAAACTGAGCTGAGCACTTTTTAGCTGTCGTGTTCGCTTTCGTCTTCAAGAATGATGCATATTATTATTAGATAGAGGAGACAGTAATGCAGGCTTTTGTCAGGTTTTCTTTTTACTCGACTGGCGACAACGGTGTATCAAAGTGCTGACGATGATAATGGCATGAACGCACTCCGCTTTACTCACACGATAAACTTACTACAATAAAAGTTGCGTATTTCGGGAAGTTTCGTTTGATGGCTTCTCGACTACTTCCTCTTTTACTTTTAGAGTTCTCGGGAGCTCTTCACTTTGCCAGTTGCCTGGATCTTGCTTTCAGTGAAGCCGGTAAATGATGGCAGTGTCTGCTGAAATAATAAAATCATCAAAACAAATCAACGTCATGTCATGCTCAATTTCATTAGGTCAATGTATTCAGTCACTTCGCTACGTTACTGCCACTCACTCATGTATGCACAATCGCTTTGTGCGACTCCTACACACTCAATTTACCTTACATTTTCTTATATTTAGGTATTACATTTTCTGCATTCTGTCTAACTCCGAGGGAGTTAGAGTTATTTAGTGAGAGTGAGAGGAGAGCAGCGAGGTTAACAAAGCTTCACGTTCCACTCCACACACTCATGAGAATAATTATTGATTAAATGCAATTTAGCTTGGCACTTTATTTTACTGAACGATATCTGAAAAGTGCATACTAAAGCTAAAGTCCATTTCAAATGAATAATGTACCCTTTTTGTTATCATTCTGTATGACTCACTTTACGAACCAATTCCAAATATATACGTTAATACATAATATCTATTCATCGTGTATTACTTTGAAACAAAACTGATAACATTTTCAAACTAATTTTGAGTTCACAAGAATCTGATTTCTAATTTCTAATCCTTTATGGGGGTCTATATTGGATCTGACTGTTATGTATCTCTCAGCTCTTTCTTCGATTTTAGTTTTATGAGACAAGATAACAACTAAAGTCACAGTAAATTGGATTAGAATCATCAATCACAACACCGTCTTGTCATCATCATTTAATCGCTTCTCAGACGTTTCCAGTATTAATCATTACAGACATATTTTTAGGATCTTTGAACTTGTCGTCTAGCCACGATATTGTGAGAAAAGCTGACAGCTCGTTCTCTGCACATGGAGCTCAATTTGATCTCACATGACCCAGAAATCAATTATACGAAAATTTAATCAATAACGCATTAAGCAACTTTACTGTCATTATACAGAAAACTGAAGTTTGCTCGCGAGTCGCGGTGATGAAAGATCAAATGAAGTACGTATTTTATCTCAGAATAAACGCTTATCGTTAAAAATGCATGGTAAATGGTAAAGCAAGAAATACGTTGAACTGAAGCGAAAATTGGTTATGTATACCTTGTCGGAAGTATTGCTTCTTAAAGATTCTCGAGCTCGGGCTTTTTTGATGAATTGGCTTATGATGGTGATAATTTACGTTTGATGGCTAATAAAAATCGACAAACTTCACGTGTATATAAAACTTGTGTTAAGTTTTTAAGATTTATTAATTGGCTAACTTTTTCATACTGCAATTGGCAAATCCTCTTATTCACAAAGTTGAGTTTTAATTATCACCGTAAATTACTCATTGTAATGTGTCAATAACTGATTGTTTTAATTTGAGATGAGTGGGCTATGACGACTGCTACTACACTATGAAACCGTGCTTATTTTGAGGCTATGCTGCAATTATTTTTTCACTACACTGTACCACCAAACAAATTTGTTTGTCGCCGACTTCATCGCTGTAGATTTTTGTAAGAATGACGATATGATTATTTATAAAATGATTAGTATTCCTTGAAATGATGACATGATTCAACTATTAAACAAATTGCAGCAGTCCTCCTTCACCTTCACAACTGGTAGAATAATTTTGATTGGAAAAAATCAGTATTGAATATGCCATGTAGGAATCTTGGATTTGGTACCTGTCTTTTTTATACATAAAGGTAAGTTCCATACAAAATTTAACATTGCATGCTTTGCACAAAGCTGTTAAAAAGTTTGTTCATCTTATTCAGCCTACTACAAAAGAACAGTTCTTCCCTTCTATTTTCTTGACGGGAACACCAATAAAAAGCGATAGGATGAAGATTTCAAGATGATGATGATGGCAGGTATCTACAGGTAGGTTTTACCACCCTTAACAATATTAGGGCTTTTCAACACACAATGTTTCATGATGCATATCCGTTCCATGAAAAGGACAGGTTGTGTGTGTGTGACTGTGATTCAGAGAGCATTATACATACACGTAACAGAGTATTTTATATAGGTTTATTATTGTTGCATGCTTTTACCTGTCTTCTTGTTTCTCCCTTCTGTCTGTTGAATTCGGTTCACCGCTGCTAATAGGTAACTTCTCGTGAGAAGCTGGTAGATCTCCGCTTCTTCCTTTTTCTTCTACCTGTTGTTTCTCTGATAAAATATGCACGGACAGGTATATTCCTCCTGGCCCAACTTTTTTCCCTGTTTACACTTCTATGGCTCCCTTGTTCTCGTTACGAACTAGCTTTGAAGCAGAATGAAACAAGGTACGTAATGCATTTGCAAGTGTCTTCGACTTAGGGTTTTCTAGTCGGCTGATGAGACTCTCTTGATAGTAAGTCTCATCATTATCACGGCAAATACGAGGAATTCCAAGCGTTCAAGAATACGACTGCATTAGACACACCACCGCACCGCACATATGAAACAAAACGCTCAAGTTGAAGTGCACGGATGAAAAGAGATTTCTGAACTGAACTCAGCGCATTGTAATGATAGTCCTCATAACTTATGCTTGTCTGTGGAGTGTGGAATATCTTTGAAACAGCACTTGTCCTTCTGCTTAATACATGTGTAACTGTGACTTTTTTGTTAAATACTCTTGCCATTGATGCTGTAAACTTTTACTGGATTCCCCACACTGAGCAACAGAAAACAAACACTGATAGATAGCAGGAGGAAAAAATGTAGAATGATTGTCTTCCTCAACTTTTAGTCTGTTTTTTGTGTTTTACTACTTCACTCAAGTAAATATGCATGCACCGACTCAGCCACCAGCATTGCATGATGTGTTCATTTACAACAAATGGATCACGTAGTTGTTTGTCCTGCCAAGGTTTAATATGATGATGATGATGCTATTGAATAATGTTACAATATGTAATAGGTATCATCATTTTATTCGGCAGAATGGTAAAAATAATGTTATTTGATACTACACACGGTAAGCAACATGAAAATAGTAGGAAACAATGTTACAAGTTTTTCCCCAGAAGAATGGGAGCGTTCAGTTCATATGATTTTTAGCTTTATCCTTTTTGGTAAAGTGAATGTAAAGTCATCTTTTGTTGAACCATTCCATCCAACAATCTACACACAGAACATTCACGTCGACGACTCCACTGTCACATTTGGATTAGATTTCAAAAAAGCCCAATATTTTATCTGTGTTTACATGAGAATATGTAAAGAGATAAATGTTCGCTCACTAAAGTCTCTACGGTACAGCTAATAATGGTGATATTTATTGGGAAAAATAAAAGAAGATTCGGTGATGTTGCTGGGTTCGTAGAATGCGATTGGGTATTGTCTCAGTTGATGTTGTGTTGAAATCGTTTTCCTTGCTTGCTGGTAAAATGTGTGAGTAAAAGAGAAAAAGGAGAGAGAGGAGAGATGAGACTGGGACGGCTGGTACAGCGATACTGAGTTGATCTAGATGGAAAGAGAATCCTGTTATCCAAAAGAGGAACGGTGCAAACGCAACTTCTTTGTGTGTAGGGCTTCTCGGAGGCAAAAGCTTACACGACTTTTTTACATTTAGGAAGAAAGATTGTGATGAGCGAGTCGAGGGCTAGCTAGAGTTAGAGTTTGCCGTTTGACTCTGAAAACGAAACTGAGGCAGAAAAAACATGAGCAAACAGCCAGAATGAGCCATATAGTACGGAACAAAATCAAAATATCAAGTCAAACCACAACATTCACATTGCTTTTTTACATGCGTACTTTTAGTCCATGCCTTATTACAGCACACACACAACGATTCACGTTCCGCTTTTATTATAGCAACAGCAAGCTAAGCTACAGCTAAAGTAAGCAATGAACATGATTGTGCTCAAGCATGCTGCTATTTTTCTGCGTAATACAAACTATACATTCCTATATTAAAACGCACTTTTAAAACTCTTATTAGTGCCCAAAATATACGTCCACTTTTTTACACATTTTGTTGTTTGCCGACAACTACTAACTATGAAAACGCCAAGTTATGCACTAATAAGAAACTTTAGTAGGCGGTATTTTAGACTAGACAGATGGTGTTCTGCCTCTGACGCTATGCTATGCCGTTTTCATTGTTGTTTGGCAATGGTGCAATTAACACGGTATCAGATTTTATGTGTTGCATGCACATTTTTCTACTTGTACTCAGATCTATCCGGGTTTACGCAACGGCGTTGAGTGTGATTTTTCTAGATAAGAGAAGTGCAGCGATGTGAACTTTAATGAGCTTATGTGTGGAGGGTGCATGTCACGAGTCACCGTTTTCGCAGCCTTTATAGTTGCACGAGATTTTAGTGAGCTAATGTGAGGTTAAAGTACAAGCTAAAATACACTTCTGTAAGAAAAACTCATAATGACCAACCGACTGTAGGTGCTGCTGCTGTCATATTGTATTGTGAGTGAGGCTTGGCTTGCCGTCATTTTGCTTTCTTCTGCATTGCATGGGTTTGGAAAACAGGAAAATAATTATAATAATAAGAATTCATTACTGGAGTCAAACATAAATTTCGATTTCCACTGTGTAGATTTTATACTGGCTATGGTTTTTGAACTTCTGAATTTGCATGAGTTTGGCCTGTGTCCGGATTGAAAATGTTGCTAATTTATAACGGGATTATTAGGGAATGAGTAAAGAGAGGCTACTAACACTAACTGTCTGGTCAATGCCTATGGCCGTGAAGGAAAGTAAGTAGAAAGGAAGGTGGAAGGAATCTGAAATAATAAAGATGATTCTACATAGCAAGTTTTGCGCTTTTTCGTGGGCAGACTGAAGGAGGATGTAATGGGAAGAATTAGTAATTTTTGCGGTAGCAGTGATGATGTGGCTTTTGCTTTAATGCGGTTTGTGTTGGCTATTAATTTAATCCAAGCTCATTCATTGGCATGGACAGATAGATATTACTCTGGTGGGCGCAAAATAATTTAGTTAAAAGGATGGAACATGAAAACATTATTGAGTAATGTATGTGTCCTGTAATATGGGGAATGTTGATATGAATTTTATGGTTGTTTTTTTTTCTCATGCAAAATCCGATTAGTGAAAGGTCCGCTCTTTGGGGTTGGCCATTAGCAAGATTTGTAGCTTCATCAAGGAAAATAGCGACCACCACACATAAATATTACGATGATATGATGGTTGGTCACCACCGCCAAAATATTTTCTGGGATCTAAAATATTCGCTTTCTCTTGCAGAGTAATATTATGGAAAACGATATGGAAATTCATTTCACTCATAGTGAGAGTTATATCTAGTGCTAATATACATACATTTCACATAAAGTTGTTCCACGGCGACATTTGTTACTTGCATTTGTCATTTGCATGAAACGTCAGACAATTCTACTAAACGGGAAAAACTAAGCATCTTCATATTTGTTGCTGGATGCTTCGAGGTTCGCTTCTGATGAAAACTTGGAACAGAATGTGACCAAATAAGACTCAATCTTGACTGGTACGAAGAAAGCACTGCCGGGTAAGAAATCCAATCTCCTTAGGGAAGGAGTCGAGGATTCTTCATTGAGGATACTGGCGACAATGACATCAAATAAAGCTGATCAACAAAATAATATCATTTTTAACATCTAATGTAAGAATGCAGTTCTTTAGTAGGTTTAAACCTGAATCAATCCTGTAAGTTACTGGTCCGACGTAGATGCTCTGTTGACAGGACGTACTCTGCTTAAAATGCATGAGAGTCGGCATCACTGATTTCAAAGCGTTTCTGTAATATACCAATTTGAATCTAATTTAAAGTAGACATGGTCAACGTTCACTTGTTAAAAAATTTGGGCTCTTTATATATTGATTTTTAAGGGATACTTTTGGTTGCGATTAGATGTATAGTATTTACCAATCAATCCACTAAATTCAGCAAGCTTCCAAAACCTGGTAGTGTACAAATTGTAGGCATTATATACATAAGTACCAACCATCGTCATATTATGATTTGGAAGGACAAGGAAGCAATTGATTTCTCGAACATCAAGTTTAAAAGAGTTGATTCCCGTGTCCTTTTGTGTGATTTATTTCATCGATTACTTGGCAGTTCTATCTAGAGCTTTGCATTCTTCACAATTCACAAAATATTTATCATCAAGATAATCAGAATCAGACCTACACAACTACGTGGGTAATCTGAACAATTTATTGAATCAATGTAATTAGGCCTAAATATGCCAGTAATACGCATCCTTTCTTTTCTGTAAAATTGGTCGGTGTTTTTTAAAAACACTTAACAGTTATCATTTGATATTTTGGCCCGTGGAAATGGAATATTTCATTATTACTAACCTCTTACTGTTATTAAACCTGTTTACAAAATTTATGTACTACGGTTCACTCACTGAGAAGTGAGAAGATGGGCCTTGTAAATATGAAATAGGATGTTTTGGCTTCTAAAATGCAATGGCGTTTCTTCATGAGTAAGCCCATGCCGTTTGAAACCAAGCAGCTTTTTTCCAGAACTCCTGCAAAGAAGGAACCATATATTGTTCAGATTGTTGCCAAAATAATAAAAGGGACCCTCGGTGGGTTTCTCTTTCAATTGGTTGTATGTATACCACCTCCGCACCTTTAAAAATTTTAGAAGCTGCAATTCTTCACCAGGTGGTATGTCAGTGCAGTCCCGAAGTAACTAACCAATGCTACCTTCTTGAATGTCATCCAACCGTCTCGCTTTAGTTGACGTCCACTCAACCATGGCACATTAATTATCCTCGGTGGGTGGCACCAGCATATAACGCAATTCAGCGTGTAGTCATCCCATTTAACGCACATAGAGTCTGAAATATCCTTTTCGCAATTTTCGCCTAAACCAATTGCCGCGGGAAGCCCAATACCAAGAATACGAAAAACCCCGGTGAAGCAATAAAAACAATATTCTTTATTAAGAAAGCAATTTGTGTTAATTGGGACACAATTAGGAACTCCAGTGAACAGTGATGACGAAGATCACTACCGAACTGAAACTGGAATTCCGTTCTTAGAGTAACATGATCAACGAATTCAGGAATTCATATAATAAAGTTCTTCTTATCGAATTTGTTGCCCTTTAAGTGATATCTTATTGGAGGAAACAAATAAGGACGAAAATGAATTCCGTTCTTAGAGTAACATGATCAACGAATTCAGGAATTCATATAATAAAGTTCTTCTTATCGAATTTGTTGCCCTTTAAGTGATATCTTATTGGAGGAAACAAATAAGGACGATAATTCTTGTGATATTTTATGGCTGACAACAAATTACCGATGTGTTGGACGTATGTGATTCTTAGAAGGAGATAAATGAATGAATGACAGCACATGTAAGGGATTTCAAGAATTACGTATTACGAAATATGGAGAAATTTTCAAACTGCCGTAAAAATGTAAGAACAAATTTTTTGCGATAGACTAAAAAATTATACAAATTAATTGACTAAAAGCAAAATGAATTTGCTATGGCTTGGCTTGTGGCTGCTAACAAACAATGCACCGCACGGAGTATACTCCTCAAATTGTATATAATAAGCAGCTACACCAATACGAAACAGTTTGCTTAGCTAAATAAATGTATTTTATATGCATATGTTTCAATTCTGCAAACTGATTATCGCAAAAGCAGATCGTATCTAGTTCTTACCTTGCTGAAAACGTTTTCCCTAAAATCTCTTTAATTCTCTTTTATTATGTTGTAGAGCCCCTTATTCCAAAAAATAAATTGTTCTTGCAGAGACAGTTTGTTATCTCCTGGACAAGGCTTGCAATAAAAAAAATTGTTGAGCACTTTCTCTTATCTGTCAAAATGTGGTAAACATGTTGATACCTTACCGGGTTATGTTTAACAACTCATGACGGACCACATAATCTAATATTAATATCACTTCATTTTTCTAGGCAAAGAAAACCTAATTACGAGTTGGTCTGTCTGTCTAGTCTAAACTATATAGTTAACGCTGACCCTGACCCAATAAACTTTGATAGGTTACATTAAAATCAGTTCACACTTCAAGGGTTAGCTCACAATATTTTTCACATTTTACTCAATTGCCCAATTAGCAACTTGATAAACAAATCAATGTGTCAAGATAATTATGTAACAATGTCCTTAGTAATTATCCATCATTATGTTTTAAAACCTGACCAACGGTTTTCAGCATGAAACTAGACTTTATCGAAGATTTTGCTCCAACAGTTCCCTCTTGTGGTCGTTTATTTAACATTCATGGCCCAAACACTTAAATCCATTATAAACCTTTCTAGAGAATTTGTGGGGTTTTGTATTTTCTACATTTCTTTATTGTTTTACAGGTAGATTGTTTTCTACATATTGTGTAAGATATTTATCATATTTTTATATTATCCTATCCTACGGCTAAGATATGAATATTCTTGGGTTAATGTTACTTTTGATGCAGGGCCTACTTTTAAATAGGTACTATGAGAAAATTGACTTGGAAATCGAATTGGGTTTATTTTTTTGTAATTGGGTTTACTCGTTATTAAACACAAGTGTCATTAAATAGTTTATAATTTTGTGTTTAAAGCATAATTTCAAAGTAAATTTTATTTTCGTACTTTTCTTTTACAGTTTTAATTTTAAAACAAGATATTAATTTTTTGAGAAAATAGGTACAACATTTAGAGGAGCCGGATAATTATTTAACCATAAAGGCCCTTCGTAAACTTGACCGTTTTGAACCGAT
>VYYJ01002675.1:8812-20126 GCA_021029165.1 Cyphoderus albinus | reverse complement strand
CAGTCCAACAGATTGGAACTTTAATTTAACGAAATTGTTGAATCAAGTTAATGTAGGTAGTCAATTTTTGTCGCAAATTATTGCATAAAATTAAATACAGTACCAGCAGATTTCTTCTTGTGTGAATGGTAATTTCTTGAAGAAAAAAATGACGTCTTCGATCGATTCGTCGAACTTATCTTTTCGACTTGACAATAAAAAGAAAAAAATGTTGACAATTGATGAAATGAAAGAAGCTGATTGGAAAGTCCAGCTAACTTCATTATCTACAGTGAGTAAACTGCAAACTTTTTTCTTTATTTGGTTAAGAATTTCATTGATTCTTGATGCAGTCACGCACCCTGTTCGTGTTCGTCGAACAACGCTTCATTTTTCCTCTGATGTGACGATCTGATATCAGATCATTCCGCAGCGTTAATTGAGCGTCAATGACGTGGTCGTGGTCGGCATTTTATTTTATTCTGTCTTATCATCCACCGATAAAATAAAATAAAATATCTAGGTAGTTAAGCAGTATTATGCATATGTATGTATATGAGACGGGCATGGGGCATATCAAAAAATAATTATTGACTCGTCTTTTGTTATAAATTGTAATAACAATGATAAAGTGAGCAGTTAGTTCCCCGATAAAAAAGACAAAAGAAGAAACGTCTTTCAAGATGGTTTTTATAGCGTCATTCTTTAAAGGCCGCTGTTAGCTGTTGCATGTAGTGAGTAAAAAAATTAGATGAGCGTTTGATTCTTCTCGCAGCCAATTTATTTCATCAGAATCAAAAGGTGTGGTCACACTCAGCCTCACTCAGCGCATCTCATCTCATCGTCATCTCGGTTTGCACTTTTCTGCTCATCATTTAACTTTTAACTAACACAATGAATTTGCAATAATGTCATGCAGAATGCCTTTTGATTCTGTGCGTGGTCGAATTGGACAATTTTGGAAATGCTTTGATTTGAAGTTCATGTTTATCGTCTAGGCTTTGTTTAGTGGGACTAGAGACCACACAGTTTTTTGTCCAGTTATTTACTTAGCATTGATTTCATTATTACGGTTACGGTTACAGTTGTGTTGTTGATTGAGCATGTAGGCCTAAAACTGGTTAATTGTTTTACGATGTTGTTCAAGTGAAATGTAATGCGCGGCTATAACCATTAAATTCGCTTTTTGGCTGCTTGAGTTGAGTGAGACGATCAAGTGCCAAGTGTGAACAAAACAATGCTTTAGAGAATACAATGGAAATCGGAAGCATAAAGAAACAGAAACGCTGCTTGTATTTATTGTACATATTTAAATACTATTGCACTCTTATTCGCAATATCGCAATCAAAGAAAGGAATGAATGAATAAAGATCAAGATGACATGATGAAAATGGAGGCAAGGTCAAAGTCGTCTCTTCATTTTCATTTTATTCAGTTGTTCGCAATTTTGCATTATCCTCCATTATCGCCATACAAAGAAGAGCAGTTTTGTTGATGGCACATTGTTCAACTTGTTGCAACTTGCAAGAGTAGCGTGGACGTGGCCAAAATTGTTACGTTACAATAATATCAAGTATCTATGCAAAAACGAACGCTTACATGAAGCAAGTGTCAAGTATTGAATTGAAATCAATGCAAATTCTTAATTTCCTAACTACCTTCACTCTAATTTGATAATGACAAAGGAAAATTGCCACCTTTGATAATGCCTTGATCACGTTCGTCGATCTGTCTTGTTTATTAACATCGACATTAATTTTAACTTACATACGATCATAGACGAGTTGTTGTTCATAAATAAATATTTATTAATTGTTTTCGCAGATTCGCTTGACCTGAAGCTACTAGAGTTAGGCGAGAAATGACAAGAAGTCGAAGAATTGAGTCAATTTATCTTCGAAGCAAATTTATTTTTTAATTGTAATGTAAAGTGCATTGACCATAATTAACTATGTATAACACATTCCTATTAGGTAGATATTTGCTTCCTGAATGAAGTACGTAATATTTACATACATCATCATACACGACAATGATGTGATGTGATATGACAGCTATCTTCAGATCTGATCGATTTGAGGATGTCTCAGGATGAGTCAATTTTTTACTGACCCTGCCCTGAGGAAAAATCAGTTTTTACTATAAAAGACTCAGGACCAAAATAAATACCACACAACCGTATTCACTTCCATATTATCCATAATGACATTTCTACAATGATAACTGGGTGGACAGTGAACAGTTAAGTTGGGCCGGGCCGGTCGCCACTGACCAGGGAACTAAACAAGAAACATTCTTTATTTTACTGGACATTTAATTCGCTAGATTTGGATAATGATGCTCAACGCATCTATCTGATATTACATTATACTAGCAGAAGACCGCTTTTTGCAAGATCATGATCAAGGATGAGATGAGATGAGATGAGACAATAAGAAAAGTGTTTTGCTCAGTTTGTTAATCTTAATCTTAATAATAATAATAACTGGGCTGTCCGCCAGATTCACTCGCATTATCATCATCCACAATCCACGTCCACGTCCACCTCGCCTTCTTCAGATTCTTCTTCCTTGCGTTGAAAAAAGAGAGAGAAAAAGGAATACGGGAAGTTGGGGAGCGATGATTGTGTAGGTTGCGCACAATTGTGGACACACTTGAATAAAAAATGGAGAAGCGACGCTTGAATGGTAGTGATTATCATTATCGAGATAATAATATGTGTCCACTGACTTTTTGCGAATAGCGCCCATAAATATTACTGTATTTAATATATTGGCAAATTGGCAAAATAGGACGAGCGAGTTGGAGCGGTGCGGTTTTTCTTGTAAGAAAAGAAGAGTTGTAAATGTTAAATATGTAGATATGATGAATGATGGATTATTTTAGGGCTGCGGCTGGGAATTGGGAAGTGACTGAAAAAAATGATTAATGCTGGTTAAAAATATTTGAGATGATGATACAATGCATGTCTGGCTATTGACACTAAATAAAATAAACTCAAAGCATGGACTGGTTACGTTACTGATTATTCTAGTAAACTGGTCATGTTGATGTTGTTGATAGTCACTTCATGTGTGACATGAGTCAGTGATAATGACAACTGGCTAAAGCTAAAGCGTTACTAATATGTGTGTGTTCAGCTTTTTGTGTATTCGTTGTCTCACCTCCACCTCAATCGGGGATTTTCGCATGGAGCAAAACTGAGCTTGGTATAAAAGCAACAGAGTGTGTCCAGGGAGTCATCATTCAACCTTTTGGAGTTCTGCAAGGTGAAGCCTAACTGAAGTCTTTCATAGATTTTTTTGTTGGATTTTTCCCTCAAAGACACACAGAATTAACATGAAGACTGCTCTTGTAAGTTAAAATATTCCTTTGAGTTTTTTATAATTATTTCTTAAATGCCCGAGTGCTACATTTGAATTCCCATTCGATCTCAGGTCATCCTCGGCTTGGCGGCCGTAGTTGCTGGACAACGTTACGTTGACCCCAAGCAAGCTGCGATCCTCCAAGAAGCCCGTTATTTGTCTGGAGACGGAAGTTTCGGCTCAGCTTACAACCAAGAGGATGGAATCCAATTCAAGGAGGAAACCGACGCCAGTGGAAACCGTCGTGGACAGTACAGCTACGTGGGACCTGACGGAAAGACCATCACCGTGCAGTACACCGCTGGCAAGAATGGATTCCAAGTGACTGGCGATCACCTCCCAAAGGCTCCAGCTCCTCCACCACACGCTGCTCCAGCCCCACAGTACGCCCCTCAGCCCCAGTACAATGCGATTCCACAACAACCTCAGACTTACTCTGCCCAAGGTCAAACTGGAGAGGATGGTCAATACCGCGCTGACCTGTATGAAGCTCCATACGCCTACAGGGATGACCTCCACACCAGAACCTACCCAAGTCAGCAAGCTCCTCCACAAGGTCACCAACAGGGTGGGTTCCAAAACTACCATCACGCTTTGAACAACCCAGCTCCAGTCAACTACCAAACTACCACCACCACTCCAGCTCCACACAGATTCTTCCCTCCAGGTACATTTTAGAGTTTTAGTAGGCATTTTTATTAGATAGGTTAGAACTAGAAAAATAGTTTTTAATCAAAAACTATTTTTTATTTTGTGTGTCTCACATTTTATAGGCAGGCTCAACCTTAACAGAACTCCACAGGGTTTCGACTACACTTTCCAATCTAACTAAAAATCTTCTAAACTAGGATCAAATTACACTGCAAAGGTAGCATTAATTATAAAATATTTTTTTGTTGTCTAATTTTCTTAGTTTGTTAGGTTTTTAGTAAGTTAAACAATTAAGTGTAGGGGAATGTTCTAATTAATGTAACGTGTACCGATACCGTAAGTATGTAGCTTATTCATTTTTATATACCATTTTTTATTTCTTGATTTCTGCTCTTATTTTTTCGCTTCTTTTCGAGTTTTTCAAACATTTGCACGTTTTCAGTCACTTTTTTCATTTTTTTTTTCAAAGACACTCTTTTGTCTTTGTCTTTCTACTTTCTCTTGTCTCTATCTTTACAATGTCTTCCTGTTCCACTTTTGACTTCTCTGCTGTAAAGAACTGAATAAATAAAACAAGTCATACAATCACACTTTAATTGGATTTGTGCTAAGTTAAGCAAAAATTTATTACAATTAACCATCCGTTCATTATTGCATTAGCGTTACTAAAAAGGTACTTGCTTTTCGATTTATCGATTAGCGTGGGTGGCAAAACCTTCAAGAACGTCTTAAGGTACAGACTGCCTTGACTTTTCTTCACAGAAATTGGAAATGCATAGAAATGAATCGAATCGGAATTCAAGGATCTTTTCAAGTACCAACGAAGAAAATTGCTCCATTGCATCGAATTCGCATATCGACCAGAAATTAATCTTTGTCATTAATTATCAATACCTCGTACAAAACTAAACCAAGAGACTAGGCCAAATAAAATGACAAATCGGCAAAGCGAAATAATAAAAGGACAAAAGTTTTGTCATTTGCATAACTTAACTTCGTGTTTAGTTCTGCATTGTTATAAATACAGAGGCATAATCATGATTATCATCCATCATTGTACAGAAATATTTTGTCACGCTCAGTGGATTTCTGTTTCTTCGATGAACACAGTCATTACTTATCATTATCTTTTTAGCACAGCTCAAGAAAAAAAAATCTTTGAAATTGCAATTTCCAATTGCAGGTTCACACGCAGATGCAAGACTAAAATGAATGAATGAATGAAAAAAGTTTGGCAAAAAAAGGAGGCAAAGTTTCGCTTAGTTTTGTATTTTTGCAATAATATTAATATTACTACAGACATTACAATATCAAAACCCTGTTACCTAATAGTGCTTAATAATAATAATGGCGATAATAATATGTTTAAGGTAAGCGTGTTTCAGCTTCAGTTTATCGCCATTTTTTTCCTGTGTTATTTTAATTCTCGAATAAATATTTTTTACGTATGTAGTTAGATGAACTACAATTCTTAAGGTAAGGTACCTTTGAAGCAGAATCTGGCTGAAAATCTTTAATAATGATATAAACGAATCTTTTAGCAGTTTTGTCAGTTTTACACATCTTTTTAGGCTAATTTTTTTCATTGTGAGATTATAGTGGTTAACGAGATGCCGACAAGAAACAGATCTTCGTTTAAATCTGTTCTTTCCTACTGATTTCAACCATGAAACTTCCGTCTTTGTTTTATAATCAGAGTTGAGTTATTTACCGAGTACGTAAACATTTTGATTGTCATAATGAAGGAGGAATAAATTGTTTGTTTACAATCATGGTTAATTCTGAGACAAAAAAAGAGTTTGATAAAAAAGTGTTTATGTAGGCACTTTGTGTTTAATTTAGTGAGGTTCAAGTTCCAATAACTACATTGATTGCCATGAGCCATGAACTAAATGAAAATGATAAGCAGCTAAAATCAATGTACCGTTTTAATGATAATCTAAATCCAACCGAATGGCTTTAATAATGAAGGTGGCAACAACAAAAAAAGGTAAAACTGATATAATATAATATGAAGTTTAGAGTTTAGAGACTCAGGTAGTATTTAAATAGAATTAAAAATAATTGAATCTGCTCTTTTTGATGGGTATTATTAATATTATATATTGATTTCGTTGAAACTCTTCAATACTTTTAACATCTTCATTTTCATATTATTATTTATGGTTTAAAGTTTAGCAAAAGCGAACCTAAATTCTACTGGTTTATATGATCTTTATTTTAAGTTATTTAAAACTTAAAAGTGACTCCTTCAAAGATTTGAGTTATTTCTTTCTCACTGTGACTGTGAAAAAGGAAGTTACTACTGACTGAGTTTTGTCTCTTGTGAAATCTCTTTTGTTAGCGAGTTAACGAAAGCTTTGGGTTTGGATTAGAAGCCAAAGTTATGCACACACATACCAAGAAAAAGCCAGAACAGGTAGGATTTGGATTTTGCTTAGGATATGCAACATTCCATTCCATTCTTAAAATTTGTATATAGAGATTTGTGGATTTAAAATATTAG
Organism: Cyphoderus albinus; assembly: GCA_021029165.1. Classification (NCBI taxonomy): domain Eukaryota; kingdom Metazoa; phylum Arthropoda; class Collembola; order Entomobryomorpha; family Paronellidae; genus Cyphoderus; species Cyphoderus albinus. The sequence continues at coordinate 13,624 of VYYJ01002675.1, read as the reverse complement.
ACCAACTTTTGATTTTAAACGTCACATCGTCATCGTCGATTATTTAAGGAATGCGTTTCATTTCTTAATGGGTTGTTCAGCGAACCACAGAAAGTCTGAGTCTCATTCTGAAATTTTTCTTTGATGGACGGAATCGTTATCGCCATTACGTTATGAAAAGCAAGCAGTAAGTGAACAGTGAGATTATAAGTGAGAAGTTGAAAAATAATTGCAACAAGTTGAAAAAGTGTCGTTTTGTCACTTTTCGTGACTTTAGGTAAAATAACTCGAAGTCTCACTCAACAGTATACGGCGACTGACTGACCACAATTTACATACAATTTAATAATAGGATTGATTCTGTTACATAAAGCATTTGAAGGAAAAAAGGATTTTTGGCAGGCTCAGTTACTAACACAGATTTGAGATTTGTATTTTAGTCAGTGACTGGCTGAAAGTTAGACACATACAATATTCTAAAAGAATCAGTCAGTCACTACAATGACAAAAAGTGTCACTGTCACTTGCTCATTATTGTGAGATCAGAGTGTGTGGACAAATATGTTATCAAAGCTGTCGGATCGAAGGAAAATATTGAGTCAAAGTGACAAAAGGGTTTGTTCGTTCAATGAAAGGTAGGCTCGTCGCTTGTCTGTAAAACACAACAAAGGAAAATAAATATCAGGAGAAAGGAAAGGATAATCCGCGTCTTCCGTTTTTCTTCTGCCTTCCCTTTCCTTGCTCAACAAGATAAGATTCTCTGTTTATTACAATTAAATGCAAGATTTTTCTGATTGTTGTGGGCTGGAGGAAATCTGAGTGAGATCTATCTAAGAAATAAATCAAGACTTTCAATGATAAGAAAGAAATGTCTCCCTAATTTTCGAAATTGTGCTACTTAAAGACAAAAGAAAAGGTGTGACGTCGTGACGGTTTTGGTTGGTTTCATATTCAGTCATTCATGGGTAATTCTGTCGCCGTGTCTGTCAACGTCCATTGTGAGGATCCTGATCAAGAAGACGACTTTTACGACGGCATGGACGAGTTTGAGTATCAGGATTATCGAAAGCTCTACAATTACGATCCGGGGTAAGATTTTTTATTTTAAAACAACTTTCTTAAAAACAAAAATTAAATAATTAGATTAGGATGTACTTTACTTGCATAATCAATATCTTAACAATTCATATTATTTAGCATGTCATAAAAAGTGCGTTGTTATAAAGTTATCCGTCATCCTTACAAAAATGAAATCAGGTGTGTGTATTTATTACATGCACGTGATTAGGAATCAATTAATAATTATTATTTTGTTGGTGCCCAGTCACCCTATTGGTAACGCATTGTCATGATACCTTACAGTCACCGTCTATACTACCCGGCCCTCCGTCTGCGATAGTATATATGAATTAGAGACCGAAAATTACCCGTGTTTTTTCTATTTCCGGTGAATTTCTAACAAGGAAATGTTTCATAGCATACAGATAGAAAACCTGGCACGAGACCTTGTACGTCTTGCAATTTAGTTTTTTGTCCTCTTTCAGAGTTGTTTGAATCATTCTGCAAAACGCAGATTGATTCAGGCGCTGCTAGCATCAAAATGAGACCTGGTCGTTCAGAACAGTTTTCTCTCCTCTTTCAGAATTGCTATGAATCATTCTGCAAAACGCAGATTGATCCAGGTATAAGAACTGGCACGCGACCTCGTACGTCTTAAATAATTTTCTCCTCTTTCAGAGTTGCTATGAATCATTCTGCAAAACGCAGATTGATCCAGGTGCTACTAGCATTATGAGACTTGGCACGCGACCTCGTACGTCTTAAACTGTTTTCTCCTCTTTCAGAGTTGCTATAAATCATTCTGCAAAACGCAGATTGGTTCGGGGGGATACTAACATCCAAGTAAGACCTGGTCCGAGATCTCGTACGTTCGGAACAATTTTCTCTCCTCTTTCAGAGTTGCTATGAATCATTCTGCAAAACGCAGATTGGTTCAGGGGATGCCAGCATCTAGATTTGAGACCTGCTAGGATGAATCATCCTGCAAAACGTAGATTTGAGGCACAGAACAGGAAAGAGTTTAACAGTCGGATCAGAACTTTTTAATTAATTTAAAGTTTGTGTGTTTATACTGATCGTCTGATCTCTGATCGATATGAAGTTGTACACGCCTGTCGAACAGACAATAGCAAAAATGCCGTTTATTTGGCACTTGTGTATTTAAATTACTCAGCTGGCTGAGTGGGCGCGGGTGTGCCTCCATTTACCGTGGATAAAACCGAAGACCCCCTTTGCTTTGGAAATTCACAGTAACTGGAGGCTGACGGTGGGTCCGGGAAACGCTCATCATGAAGCACACACGCCAATTTGTTATCTGAATTAGGAAAAGTTGTATAGAGTAATGTTTAATCTATAAACTGTGCTTTTCAGACCTAAATAAAAAGCTGAGCTGAAAAAACTTGGGATGTACTCGTGATGAAAAGTTTAGGGCAGTGAATGTCTCGGGATGAAAATGTAACTGGAAATGAGTGATCCGAGATGAAAACGGCTAGAAGTATTAATGTAATGAAAGACATCTATATCTTGTATATGGTACTATGGTACTGACTGGTACACACTTGTCTCATATCATATCCAAAACTTTACTCCAAGATCTCAGCTCACGCTCGACATAAAAGTTTGTATTTTTTATCATATCATAGCATAGCACATCACATCAACAAGTTTTTTATTTATACAGAAGTAAAAATGAAAATGAAAGCAACTGGAGAACCGGTTACAAAACCACATGATAAAGAATTCTCATTTAGTGTATGCCGTATATGCAAAGTAACATTATAACAATACATAAACAATATTGTAGATGTTTGACATTTGACAATGACAGGTGTAGAGGTGTAATTAATTGTGTTGTTGAATGGTCAAACTTTAATCTTGCTCATTGTTAAGTAGTGTGTAGATGTTGCCTTCATTAAGCGTTAATTTTTAATGTCGAATGTTTTTGAATCTAATGTGCAGTAAAAGTTTATTGTTTTCATAAGACTGAGACACTGTACACGTCGACATGATTAGCTAAGTAGTGACAACATTTAATTTGGAAGAATCAGTTATTTAACAAAAGGCCAAAGAAAATAAATCGCCTATTGCAATGGAGAACGACGAGGATGATAAGCCACAAGAAGAAAAATACGAGACTGTCAGGAAAAATAAGACTGATTTCAGAACCCGCACCGTGACTCCCGGTAATACTTTCCTCCGAGACGTCTGGTTCTGGCTGTTTCTAACGACTTTTGTTGCCTTAATTGGAGTGTGCCTTAAATTAGCTAATGTTAATGATAGTGAACCAAATGAATACAACAGCAAATTCGCGGGTGATAAGGAAGTAACGGGTCTGAAGAACCAACATGACTTTTGGTAGTAAGTGCTAAATATTTTAATAGTATTTAACTAACAGTGTTAGTCCCTGCTTTAATTAACTTGCTTTGATTAACCGTACATAACTGGGTTAAAAAACTCATGAAACATTAAATTGGGTTTCGAGTTAGTCAATTCAATTTTCAATTGACTGTTTTTTTTTGCACGTGGAAGATTATCGTGTCGTGACAAGACTTGACAGAATGAACTGCCCATTGCATGCTCTGGAAATTTTTTCACGAAAACTCCGAAAAAACTGTAGTATTAAATGGAAAAATTGGTGGCGAAAAAAGGATTAAAATTATATGGGAAACGAAAGGGGTCGAGGTTGCTGAACCATAATAGATATAGTTACCCATGCATAGGTTTTATAGGTAATTTATAAAAGAAAATGTTGGTTATTTACCGAGTTCCTTCACTGGATCGGTTCGGTATGGTATAGATAGTAAAAATATAACATTGTCAATCAGTCAGATTCGGACAAAGCTAAAGCAGCGGTTCATGTAAAAACTGTTTTGTGAAAAAGTTAATAATGGAATGAGAAATTTCGCAATTTTCATTAGGTCCGATTAATCGGAATGAATGGGTATTGCATTGTAGCAGTGATATTTCGATCTTCATGTTTTATTCTGCCATTTTTTGGGCATAATGTGATTAAATTGGAATCATAATTTAGAATTTATAAAGCTTTTATCGTTGCATTTATTTTAGTTACTGGGAATTTTTTCCATGAAGTATTAAACTTCAAAAGCTATCTGCGCTTTCACCAAAGATTTTCCAGACATCTGTGCAATTTAAGTTACAATAAAATTCCAGTTTAAAAGCGGTTTGTCACTAATAGTGTCTGGTTTCGGTGATGGGTTACTACAACCATTAATTAGTACCTAATTGTGTACCTAATTTTATCTGAATTGAATCACGTGTCGTGTCTATTACAATTTTAATTGCACACGATGGTGTGCAGAAAAATCACGGTTTTTTCCACAAGTCTGTGTCGTTGCCGTGCGGGGCAATTAGGGTCACCGTCACCATTACAAACACCTGCGATGATCATTCCAGGCTCAACCAAATGGTAATATATTTATAATTTTGGCAAAAGTAAATTAAGTAAGGTAACATTATTTTAAAAACCAGCCAACCTAAATAAACTTCATAATTTTTTCAAGTCTATCTATTCTATGAGTGTACTTAACATTGACCTAATTGAAATTCACCTTTAGCTATCCAAGTAAGAAAAAACACGAGAAAATTGAATGTAGTTGGGTTTAGGTCATTATAGCAGTCATAAACGAAAAAATAATTAACATGCTAATTTTTGCTCTACGGCTACACACCTACCAATTCACACAATATTATATTAACGCACTCACTCACAAACAGAAAGAACTGAACAAAGTCGAGTAGGGATTTGAGTATGAC
>VYYJ01002674.1:0-20139 GCA_021029165.1 Cyphoderus albinus | reverse complement strand
AAAAACAATGCGGCAGCGGCTGCGTGTGACACGTCTTTTTATGAAAACATCATATTATCAGTTTGATACCATAAGGTGCGTATTTTTTAATATGTGAAATGCGGATAAATAAAGGTAGGATCATGCATAAACTTTCTTTCAGAGCTTTCATATAATTTTTCATCTACCCTACCTCTACCATGTCCATCCTGTTGTTGATAAGCACAATTCATGATGTTGTTACATTGTAAATATTGTGATCTCCAATCACATCGTGACTAATAATGTAAATTGATATATTATGAATGATTCAGCTTTGTGAAAAACTCCTATTTTCATATATGTATATACATACGTCCAAAAATAATTCAACGTGATAATGAAGTGTAAATTCAAGTAAATTATAGGCTAACTAGAGACTCACTGAGATTTTCACTTTTTATTATGCCAACCCCTTCATTTGATTACAGAAGTCGTGTGTGTCTCTATTGAATCGCTGACAATAATATTTCTGATGAGATTTTTAAAAAATAGACGACTTTGTAAAAAATTATATTTTAATTTTCCCCATGAAATAATGGACATTTATTTTGTTTTTTTGCACAGTTGTTTTAGTTTGTTGAAGGTTTTCTTTCAGGTCAACCTTGATCTTAATAAATTAATTTTTCTAATTTAGAAGAACGGTCAGTTTTCACTTAGAGGAAGGATGTGTTGCTTTAAATATTAAAATTGTTGAAAGGTATTTTCATCACAAGGCATTCACCGACATTTGAATAATGGTATACTGTTAGTTAGCATTTGCATTGATCCAGTCTAAAAACTCCGTTAACCGCGTGTATACCTGAAACGTAAAATATAAATTTGTCATTAAAATGAACTATGCATTGCAAAATCGATTTATTTGTTGACTGAATTGAAAAATTCAAAATACAACACACAAAATGTATCCAATCTGTGCTTGTTAAATTAGATTTTACTCTATCACTAATATTATTAAATTAACACAAGCTATATTTGGAAAAGACTTTGCGTGGCATATTTTCAATTAATACTCACGCCTGGATATCCGGCTTCAGCGCAACGATTTCCAAACGAAACTATTCCAATCTGTGTCCACCTTCCTTCCATTTCAAGCATTAGAGGACCACCTGTGTGAAAACATAAATTACATACATATCTTTAAAACTGAATAATTCTTAATCCCAAATTATTCTCTCTTCTTAAAAATCAAGGAGAAAGTCTTAGCTTTATTTTTAATCAGTTGGAATTCCTCCAATGATTTCCTTACCTGAGTCTCCCTACAAAGCCCAAAATATAATCAAAGTAAAAAAGTGTAAACAGGTGGCTAAAAATAAATGTGACAGTTTTCAAATTAAGATTAACCTGACAGGCATCCTTTCCTCCTTGTGGATACCCGGCACAAAGGAAAATATCCGTGATAGGTTGAAAGTATGCCTTGTCACACTCTTGGTTAGACCAAACTGGCAGCCTCACTTCCTGTAGAGCATTATGCTCTCTACCACCGTATTTATTTGTTCCCTAAGCATTAGCAAAAAAACATGTAAACTCAATGTGCTACTTTTAATTCCTGTAATAAATTTTATGTGGTGAAAGGGAAGCAATGGCAAGGTCGGAGTGGAAATTTTCCATACCCATCCTATCACAACTGGATAGTGACCTTCAAAAGTCATTGATCTGTGTCTCGCAGTCGGCAGACAGATTGGCGATATAAATCGGTTGTACTGAACATCTCTTTCTAATTCCAAGAGAGCAACATCGTTGTAAAATCCGACACCATTGAATTGTGGATGTGCAATGATTTTCACCACCTATTGAATTAAGCATTTTACGAATCAAGAATTTGAGTTTGGCAGGTAGAATTTATTGTGCATCATGAAATGTCAAAACCACGAGGTTTTATTTATTTTTATTATTACTCGGTAAGACTCCGGAGCAGAAGGATCGTCTGTGCGTGCCAAGTCATAATCTCCCAGCCTCACTGTAAATTGCCGTGGGCTAAACCTATTCATTGAGAAAAGAAAGGTCAATTCGAACTTTTCTCAATTTAAATCCTTGCTCTGATTAGAATGAGTATTTTTCGGAGAAAGGAGTTATGATGACGTGACAAGATTCCAACAACAATAAAAACAACCTTCACAGCTTCCAAGCAAGACAAATGTCATTGAAACGGAAAAACTCCATAAAATACGGAGCGGAAGACAAGCGTACGTAATTTCTGCTTTCTTTCATCAGAAAAATACAAGCTTGAAAATAATGTGAGAATGAATTATAAACTGCCATTCTTATTTTCTTACGGTCTTTGCTTCGCATCTTTGCTGCAATGGGCAGCCGTCAGCACATAGCGTTTCGACAGCAAACTGCCTCCACACCAAAACTCAGTTCCTTTAGGACCATGAAGAAAAATCGCTACCATCCATGGCCAGGGATGTTTACCTAAAATTTCAATTATTAAAAATGAATTTATCAAGATTTTGGTTTTATTATGTTATGTTTTGACGTCCTGAATAAGTAATAAAAATGCATAATGATCGAATAAAAATATTGCTTGTTTATTTTTGTACATACAGTCAGTTGAGTCTTAGTCAGATTCATTCATGTTCAATGTAAAGTGACAAACTCAACGGTGAAAACGTGGCGGGATCAATTATATTCTCATTTATATTAAAGTATAGTTAATTTAAGTTCCGTTTGCATTCTTAAAACAAATTAGTATTTTGCTTTGCTTACTAAGTTAAATATAAAAACAGTTCAAAATGGGTGACCTCAATAAGAAACAGTGCTTTATCTGTAAAAAATGGTTCGCGAAACATAAAATTAACGAGCATTTCAGATCAGTTCATGGGCCTAATAAATATTGCCGATTCTGCCGTAAAACATACAGTGACTCGAATGTGCTTCTTCAGCATTTGAAGATAAGTCATGGTCACTTATTGGGATTTTTTGTTCCTGAAGACGAGCAGACTAGTGACATTCTAGTGAATAGGGAAATTTTGAAGCACGAATTTGAAATTTTGAAAATCTCGAAAGGAACAGGGGAGTTATTAGAACTTGACTCATACCTTACTTGTTATGATTTTGAAAAAGATCGACCGCTTTGGACTTTGGAAGTACTAACGCCCGGTTCTTTAAAAATCAATTATGACAAAAAAATGAAGTATCCTTTTATTGAAGACCCGGAGTTAAGAGGAAAAGGTTTAAACGTCGACGCAACTTCTTTTTTAGGAATGGATCTCTCCCATTTAGCAACACGAGGTAAATAAATTTTGTACTATCCTTAAAACAAGATGAATACTAATTAATTGGTTTTATTATTACTTTCTCCAGCAAATCACAGGACGAGTAAGGCTGACTGGGATAGTACATATCTGACGCGAAATTTTACCTTACTAGAAAGGAACATGAACAGAGGGATGCTCAGTTCAGTTGATCATCATATATGGCAGGTGTCTCACTGCTGGAAGAAAACGGTTTTGCTGACAATTCCAATTTATGGAGAAAGGTGAGTGGATAGTATTAACAATCTAAAGTAATCAACTGTACTTTTCAATTTGTAAAAAATTGAATACAATTAATTGTTACAGAAAAAAAACTGTCCAATTTGAAGCACGTACAGTAACTTTTTTCATTCCTGATGCTATTGTGAAAGTGGCGATTTTTGGACAACACCAAGCACAGGCATTCATTGTTCCTAATACTGCTGAATTCGCTTCTGACAAAGTCCGTAATTTTACGGCGTGTATGGACACAATAGAAAACGTTAGTGCTCTTACAACCCTCGGTATTAACTTTGATTTTCCTATGTCATGGGAGCTTCCAGGAATGGAAGGAAAAATTTGGAAGTGTAAACTGTGTTTAGAATGTTTTGTCGAAATGGAGGATCTTTTCATACATGATGTATGGTATCACAAGAAGCAGAGATGTCCGTAAGTAATGCACACAATTTACTAATGTAATTATTGAAGCTAAGACTGCTAACAAACACTTGTTTTATTTTCAGATGTCATAACATAATTCATTCCGAAATTGCCAGTTTCGACCTGTTCTGTGCTCACGTGAAGGCCATTCCTAAGGTGAAATGTGGGAAAGAGAACTGTGAAAAGGAGTTTTGGAATTCAAGTCGGTTAAAGACACATGAGCAGAACGTTCACGGTGAAAAAACGTTAAAGTGCAGCGTCGATCAGTGTGGCAAAGCATTCACAAACAAAAGAGACTTTGAAAGACATGCGAAAATTCATTCCCGTAACCGCAAGAGATACTATTCCTGTTCCTTTTCAAACTGTGGCAAAAAGTACCTTAATCCGGTAATTGTTTTTAAACCTCAAGTTTAATTGTTAAAATAGTACATGCAGGCGCTCCCCTAATTATTTTTATATATACACAGCAAGGACTGACTCATCATCTTCAGCTACATCACTACAAACGTGAACGTTTCTCTTCCAAAGTAATGCCGAAAGTTCAGACCTACAAGAAGAAAACTCAGGTTCAACCGAATCGGAAGCAACAAAGGATTAATAAATTAGAAAAAGAAAATTCTGAACTAAAGGCAATCAATACTGAATTGAAGAGAAGGAATTTAGTTTTGCAAGACGAGAATGTTCAGCTAAAGAAACAACTGCCAGGAACACCTAGAAGAAAACAAAAAGTGGCACATGCATCCGAATAAGAAACCGTTCCCATGAATTAGAATGAAAAGTTTGCATGCGTAATAAATATTATGTTTTAAGTTAAAAGTCAACACGAGCACTGGTGAGGAAGGCTTGTTTGTTGTTGATGTGAATTTCTGAATGGGCATAAAAATTTGCATAGCTTGAACTGAATGTAAAGCAGTCGCATGTTTTTAGAATTATGGATGGATCCCGGAAATTGTTCAAAATAAGAAACCATTAAACTGATTATCATTAAAATCCCAAGTGGGATGAAATGGGAACAACACAAGCAAAACCGTAAATTTATCAGGGAGCGAGGCGTGTGCTGTTTTGCTAATAAAGTGCGTCATCACAGACTGCGAAGTGCAGAAGAAGGAAAATAGGTAGAGTGAAAAGTGAAAAGGAGAGTTCCTTTTCAAGTGTTTACTTGTTAGCGAGCACTCATTACTTGCTTTAAAATACAAACTTTCATGGCTGCATTAACTAGCAAATTATTATTTATGTAGCATAATTTAATGGTATAATGGTATTAAATTGTTATATCATGAAGAAAAACGACCTACTTTTTTCACCACCAACAATTCTGAAACTTGGAGCTTCAGCTCTCCCACAATCTCGGGGAGGGAAGTCGTTTCCGAAACTAGATGGTGGTCGAAATGTTGATGTTGGAGGGGTTCCGGTGATTACATCCATTGTAAAGTTGGGTCTTTTGGTGGTCGAAGTTGTTGTTGTAGTAGATGTTAAGGATGGTCGTCTGGTTGGCTCACTGTCAATCTGAGGCGGTTTGGAAGTGATAGGAATTTCGTTTTCTGGCCTTTCAGGACAACAAACGCCCGGAACGAAAAGGGCTTTGAAACACAGAGACTTTCTCAATCTTTGTAGGTCAAGGAGTAGCGATGGGCATCCTGAGATATCCAAGCATTTCCCTGGGCGTTGACTCGGAGTTGTGCAAGTGACGTCTCTTATGGATCCACCGTTGTTTGTGGCGTTCCCCGACCCAAGAATGATTCTACCGTCACGGTATAAAAGTGGAGGTAGAAATCTGCCCATTTGATTCATGGTTTTCACCATTGGAACGAGCGTGTCTGTAACATTCTGTAAATCACAGGATTGCATGCAAAGAACAAAAGCTCAAGTACTTTCATAATGAAAAAAGTAAAGTTCTCTATAAAAGAATTGGCTCGTTTCCTCCACGCATAATAAACTGCAGACTGTAGCCATGATCCAGATTTCCGTTGTAATTTGTAAAATATACATTTAAACACGAGTTTGGAGAGTGGAGTAGAATAGAGTAATAATTTGCATATTTTGCGTACTTGACCTAGCACATTCCTTCCCAGGGTGTATAAGGCAGACAGGAGTTGTTCATCCTCTTCTGGTTTGATTTTTAATGGATGAGCCGCAAATGGACTTTGATTAAGGTGAGAAGCAGCGGTATAATTATTGGATGTGGCAGCTGGAAAGAGATCATGATGAAAATTAATTGGACTTAAACTACTTGTGGAAATGGCAGAGGTGTCAGGTTTCACTGAGCCTGATGAAGTGGACCGTCTAATGAGAAATTGTGCAGCGATTGTTCCCAGAGCGCCTAATGTTTCAGCAACTTTCTTCATTGGAGGCAGTTGCATTTGCTTGGGGCGCACTTGTTCCAATACATGGCGAATTGGAGGTGGTTGGAACGAGATTTGATACGGACCTCCTGGTGCAGCCATTAGCATGGGCGGTCCTAGTAATTATAAGTCAACAAACCATGAAAGGTGAACGAAAATGAAACTATCGCAGCAGACAAATAAAACAGGTGCTGTTTTTTGGGTTGGTAAGTTATGTGTTCCAAGAAAAAAGTTACAAGATATAATTTGAAGTATAGTGATTCTGTGGTCATTTACATTTACAGTTATAATTTAAAATAAACTCTCAAGTCACTATTTTGTATAGCTTAATGCAATTAACTCGGCCAAAGACTCGCGAAACATAATCTGATATGTGAGAAGCATTCTATTTCTGAAAAACTATTTGTAAGTTATAAACGGATGTGCTCCCGTTCCAGTATAAAACGAAATTTGTTACGGATCAGAATGATCATCGGAATTTGTGTTAAGCAAACATAAGTTATTTTAAGTTTATCTGACAGATTTCATTTTCATTAAGTTGTTGGTGCTCACCACTGTAATGCACAGGATACTGAAATGCGAAACCTTGTCCTGCAGTTTGATAAATAAGGTGGAGAAAAAGAAGGAGAATAGAAAAGACCCAAAAGGAACGTGATCCATTCTTGGCATATCTCCGACAACTATGGCTATGGCACACTTCACGAGTGACTAGATCTTTCCTGACGTTCCACATCGTTACCAGAATAAAACCTTTGTAGGTTTCCTTTACTAGCAATTTAATTTATTTAGTAGCTGAGGCTTTTGAGTTGGGTTGATAAAAAATAGAGTTGGAACAGCGTGGAATAATTAGGAATGCATGCATAATTACTGCATCCTAGCTGTAACGGCAATTAGATGAATTGAAACGATACAGAAATAGCAGTGTTACTTTTAATAAGGCGTTCATTGATATCGGTAATCGGTAGCAAAGGAGTCAAAAGTTTCTGTCGAAGGTTGCCCCTTCATTTTTTCACGGCACTCTTAGACTAAACTTTCACGTTAGCACGAATTTATTTTCGAACCAGATGCAAACTTCTTGTATTTGTGAAAAGAGTCCATAAAATTTCACTCATGGAGAGAAAAGATTCACGTGTTTTACAAATGACACATGTCTAATTGCCGTTTTCACACAGAACATTCTAAGAACATCGGGAATAAACTTTAAGATGCCGATATGTCTCCATCTGATAAAGAGTGTCAAGGTTTTAATTAATTTAGATAATTATTACGGATGACTTCTAACACAATTCCCTTACTAAATGCCTTCCTTGGCGAGCGAGGAAAGCCGCTACCGGTTTTACAGCACAAAAGTGCAAGGGAAATGTAAAACAGAGTTTGTAGCAACAACAATAAAAGTAATTAATTGTTGGTTCTTTCGTTCTTCATGCAATAATTACTCCAATGAAATACCGTTTAGTTCACTTGCAAAAATTTGTTTTGAAAGCCTCTTTGTCAGTTGCATTAATGTCTTTCGATAAAGAGAGATCTGTAATCAGATTCCTTGAACTTGCTCACAATTTCCTTTTTTACAATAAAAAACAACTTCCTTCACGGCACGCGAAAAAGCTCTACACGCACGCGTAAGAGCAGCGAGCAGCGTTTTGATTGATGCTGCGCTTGTAGAACACTAAACGCCAAGTCTCCACAATGACAACTAAAATCAAGGGAACGTGACAGCTCTGATATCCCATTGGAAACATTGAACAAATTACATTTTCTGCCAAGTGTCAACATAAACTGCTTTTGTCTACCTAATCTTGTCGCACAGGTATCTTTCGTTTCACAAAGCTATTTTTAAAGATTCACCTGCTGCACACGAGAAGAAAGACGCAAGGGAAAAATTAGAATTAATGAGTCAAATGCAAGGGAATATTTAGTGCGTAGGGAAGGGAATCTTTATTTTTTCATGAGATGAGTGTGCACAATGTGCGACATGGCTTTTTACATTGTCTCTCTTCGATACATGAAATGTACTGATGCTTGCTGCTGACAACAATGAAGCCCTTTAAATTTCTCTCCTCAATAGGCAACTCTCAAAGAGGGTTGGTTTTCGTTGGATGTTGCATGGATGCTCCTTATAATACTTTTTCTTCTATTATAATTACCTACGACTTTATATATTATTAAGGTGGTGGTTGGAGTTCGATGGAAATGTGAGTTATCTGTTATCAGGCGTCACAGTAATAATAGCATCGCAGCGTTTTTTCTTCTCTTCCTTTCATTCATATTACGATTTTATATATTATTAAGGTGGTGGTTGGAGTTCGATGGAAATGTGAGTTATCTGTTATCAGGCGTCACAGTAATAATAGCATCGCAGCGTTTTTTCTTCTCTTCCTTTCATTCATATTACCAGTTACGAAAAGTGAAGTTTGTTATGTGTGCATAATACATGCAACAACAGAACCTGCATAATCTCGTGCATAACTAACTGAAAATAAGTGTGTTGCGTTGTTGCGTTCTTTTAATGTTCATGTACATTCCTTTAAGAAGTACCCTTTTGTAGAGGAAGGGGAAAATGTGATGTGATGATGAGAAATGAAAGTGAACGCGACAGACAACTTGGTTTCTGCATGCAAGCGAAGTGAGTGAGTCGCACAAATAAAGATGAGATGGTTGGTGACGATGAGATTACATCGACAAACAAAACTCTGCTCTGGCTTGCAGCTCGTAAAAATTCATTATTGCATATTTTGGGGTTTTCCCTAAACCTTTTGCTTCTCTGTTTCTTCTGTTTGTGTACATTTTTATTCAAACTTCAATGCATGCACCAAAAATTTGTTGTTCACTCCTGTCTGCCTCAAAGCTTATTAAGAGTTGGGTCACAAGGCAAAAATGAGTCAGGAGTTATGTTGCATTAACACAATCTTTCTTCGTAAAAAATGCATAACAATTAACAATAAAGAGTTACTGAGCTATTTTGCATGCACTTAGTCATTCAGGCAAATGCACCGATTTTTTCAGTAGAAAATTTATCTAATTCACTATAACTGAAAAAATACCAGGTTGGTGGATTAATACTGTAATATGTAGTAGAAAGAGATGGAAAATGAAACATCACTCTTATCGTCAACAATATTATTCACCTTCCTGTGAATAATATTGTTGCTCACCCACCTGCTCCTTCTTGCCCACCTGCTCCTTCTTGTTACCCCATTACATGAACAACTTTCCTATTATGTGTACTTTTATTACTCCCAAAAAAATTTATTCTCATTTTATGTGCACGAGTTACTTCTATATTATGAGCACATTATACTTTCATGCATACGAAGCTGAAGGAACTGGTTATTTCTCTGCTTGTCAATTCAATTACCTGACTCGCCTTAAATAATAAATCTGTGCTCTATGTGTAATGCATGCATTGCATTCATGGAGGTAAATCAGCATTAAGTAAATATTTCTTAGTACAGGTTAGGGTTCACTAGAAATTTGAATGTATCAAGTAGGATTTGGGATTTTGGCCTCTTTCTCAATCGTTGCACCGCACAGGTGATGTGATGGACTGTTAAATTAAACAGTACACTTCCGAAATCCTTCATCCAGATATGGTGATGGAAAACCAAGTTACGTAACTTGCTTCTCGAACGATTACCTTCAAGTAGGGCAAATTATACACCAACACCTATGGTATTCATACTTTGGGAATATCACAATCTCTTTTTATCTCGCGGGGGCTTTCCTGAGGTCTTTCAGACAACAACTCTTTTCAGGTCAGCGCAGTCTGCTGGTGCTGTGTTATAGAATGATTTCCTAGTACTAATCCTTAATACCTACAGCTACGCATTACCATCTGCAATAAGCATATGGCAATGTACTATAGTAATTGTGAAGCAAAATAAGTGCCAGTCAATTGTTTTCGGTGTAGTGCGCAAAAAGTGATTGTGGGTATTGGGGCATTTTATTTGTATGGAGGAAATTTCTGAATGGACTTACCAAAATGCTGCAAAGGGAGACGTTATGAATGACCTATTATGTCACGGCATGTCAAGCTGTAGATATACGTATTCAATAAATTGTATTTGGTATTACGTAATAATTTGACTCATAATCGAGCAACTCATTTGTTTCATCATAAGATGCGTCTTGAAAAAATGCATTCCCATTTGGCAAATACAGCAGTTTCTTCTTCACTAATATGGGAAAATCAAGGTATAATCAATCAAGCGAATCTGACGAGAAGCACGAGTGAACGAGTCAATGCGATATGTCTAGCAAGAGGAAGAGGGAAGGCAGGATAAGTTTTCTTACACATTGCAATAACATTGTTTATACAGAAAGGGGGAACTTACATCAATCTCTTGTTTACTTTGCAATTTGCAACACATATCGAAAGAAGAAATGAAGAGCAATGTTGAAACTTACCTTGCCTTGTCGTAACGCCAATTACAGAATGATACATTATTATATGTATAAGGCATCCGGGAGAAAGCGGCTCGACCATTCACGTTTCGTTATGCAGCCATGCGATGGGGAGATGAGACAACAATGAACACAAACTTACGCCTCCTATTTATTATCACATCATTGTATAAATGCTCAAAACAATCAAGTAGCAAACCTCTACAAGTCGCTACGTTCTTTCGTATTGTTTGCAAGTATATTTATTATCACATCATTGTATAAATGCTCAAAACACTCAAGTAGCAAACCGCTACAAGTCGCTACGTTCTTTCGTATTGTTTGCAAGTAACGTCTTAAGACGGCAAATATACACCTTGTAAGCGTGGAAAATTTTGGTTACAATTCATTTATCGTTGGCGTTTATACACCTTCAAGCTGGCTATCTATTGTCTGGTATCATTTACATGATTACTTAATACAATCCCACCTCTTCTAATTTAAATGAATGCAGTATTTCTCTCTTATGTCCACTGCAAAACCTACCACAAACTACAATACAACTGCAACTACGATAAAGTGCATTTTCTTGGCAATACAGATTTAAACAAAATGAAGAGTTGAANAATACAGATTTAAACAAAATGAAGAGTTGAAATGAAAATTTTAAAATAAATGAAATGGTAAATGATATGCAAAGAAAATGATTGGTCGTCATTTTCCAAATATATCTGCCCTCATCGCTGATTACTTCAAGGAATCAAATTACATCATTCATCAATGGACAGTCAAATGTATGACTGGAGGCGTGTAGTCATCATAATAAATGAAATTTGATAATTTGATGACAATGATAATCATAAAAGCTGCGCTTATACACTGCACCATGATTCTTTAGCCGTAGCTATTAAGACGTAGTAAAAGTAAGCAAGTGACTGCAACATTCTTTTGAGTGTCAAAAAATATTTATATATAAAAGGGAAGCAATAAAACCCCAATGGAATTCGTTTACGAGAGGTAATTGGACAACAACCGCCGAGTAATCGTAAGAAACTGGACAAGCTTTGGCTTTGAGTGATATCTTGAACATGTTTGTGATTGTATGTAAATTCTACGTAGATTTTATTTAATTAGGGGTTTTAAAACGTTGCTGTGTATTCTTTTCTGCTGATATGCTCAATTTAAATCTGTCCTTTTATGATAAACGAAGGTTAAAAATAAATACTTTCATTCGAATTTGCTACGTATGTAAACTTGAGTCAAGGTTCATAACTTTTCAGTGTCACTGAGGAAATCATTCGTCAAAAGAAAATGGCAAGCAAGCAAAAAAAAAACCGAAATTCATCAAAGGTTGAAGCTTCTTCGATTCATCATGTTTTAGCTGCCAGCTTATATGAGAGCTCGTTGAGAGTCGTTAATGCAATAAAACTAATAGGTATTACATACATTATATGAAGATACCTTTATTTCTAAATCATAGTGCAATGTAATGTCTAAGGGAGAAATGCGAAAAGTGAAATAGCTCTAATATTGCAGCTTAATGACATTTAGAAGAAGAGGAACGACTGCAATGCGACATTTAAAATTGAAAGAGCTTCACTGTACGTAAAAGAGCAGCTAGCAAGATCCTTGGAGTCAGCTCTAAATTGCTAGTACGTAGGTTGGGTAAGATAAAACGGAAAGGGAAATAACTGAATAGAAAATTTGGTCATGCCTAGTTGCTTAGTTTGCCATGATCTGCGCAAAATAGAAAATGCTTCCAAACATCCTCCCGTATTGGCAAGCCCGGCAAAACAAAGTTGCGAAAGTCACGCCGCAATTCTTCTCTTCATTTTCCTTTTCGTGCTCTCTCAACCTGCTTAAACCTTCAACACTTCTAGCACAAACAAATGCAAATTCCGAGCTATTAACTTTTGCTCAAGTACTTTTCATTACCCTAGATTTCCTCTTCTGATTTTTGGAAGCTACTCAAAAAGAAAATACATTATTGCATGTAAAATTGGTATAGATAAAATCATGATTTAAATAGATAAAAAAGATACATTTAAATACACAGGAGAACGAAAGGGTTGATTTAGGTGTTTAATTCAAGTTCAAGTCCTTTAGTCATAAGAGCAAAACCCGTTGCCGGTGTATGTATTGTACACTTTAAAATATGCAAAAAAGGACAGAGTCAGTCATATAGAGCTGCATTTTTTATGTTTAGAGCTGAAGCATGTTTGTAGGATTTACAACCTCAGGTTTACATTGAAATGGTGGTGTCATCACATCATCCGTCTTCAAAGTAAGGGACGGAGTGAGTCATAAATACTCAGAAAAGAAATTGGTGTGCACGCAGATAACACTCAAAGTAATTTAGAATAAATATTTTGTCTTGGTATTCTCTTAGGGGTTCATGTTTAGGCTACTGTGTTCTGTGTACTAATTTGGTTTCGTCACCGACTGAAAAAAAAGCTTTATATTCTACTATTTTTAGTTAAGTCACTCGTTAAGACGATTTCAATTTGGTTTTGCGAAGCCTAACGTTTTGCGTCTTGTCATACACGTGTCGCAGCTTGAATTGAAACATCTATTGAAATGCTTTCAATTTAAACATCAGACAAACCGACTTCACTAAAATGGTAAAAGCTTCACATGTCTCTTTGCAAATTGATTTTTTAGTTTCACGCATGGAACGTTTGGTAACGGCTTTGATTGTCTGTCGGTCTTTTGTTCCTCCCACATCAACAAAATTAATCCCAGTTTAATTATATTTATGACCTTTAAGTCAAATCCAATATTACCAATATTCCATTGGAAAGTTTGATAAAATTTCTACAAGATATAAATAATATAATGGTGGCTTGAAAATGTGGTGTTGCTACATTCCTCGTGCTTTGTTTAAGCTTAATATAATTTTATGTTGCCGTCTTTTGTAGTAATGACCTCAATGTCAACTTGAAAGCTGAGGTTATTTTTCTTACACGTGGAGCAGTAAAAGCTCATGTCTGCAAAAATGTTTTTAAAACACCAATTTTTGGAAATGCATTGGCGAATCAAGTAAATGAACTTTTCGTGAACTACCAAATATGATAATCTCATGCATATAGCCCGTTTCTTTCGTTTGTGACCATTAACCTTCGGTTGGCACTCCATTTTGGAAATCAATCAGTCGAGCCAGCAATTTTTAATACTCCATTCCAATTCTAACACATTGTAATTTGTGATAATGCTTGAAATTGTTTGTACTTTGCTTTGTAATTGAAATAAGTTGTAGTGGTTGTCTTCATGTCTTTTTCTGATTGGCCCCTACTTCCTGTCAGTTTGCGGCATATCCACCATCAATCAAAAGCGAAGTGCCATGAATCATAGACGCGTTGTCACTCATGAGGAACAAGATCGTATTAATGATTTCTTCACTCTCTGCGATCCTTTTAAGAGGTGTCCGTTCTTGTAATATAGTTCCTCCATCAGGGTTATTCTCAAGAAACTGTTTGGTCATATTCGAAAGGAAAACCGTTGGGTTGACGGAATTCACGCGGATGTTGTGCGGGCCAAGCTCGATAGCCATGCTTTTAGTCAGCATATCAAGAGCAGCTTTGGTGCTGTCGTAGATTGATAAGTTGCGGGCAGCCACTTTGGCACCCTGTAAAAGGATTGGCATCAAATCAAATAAATATTCATTTTCTAGTGGTATAAGCTTTTACTCATAATGGCTTGTGTTTAATCATTCATTTGTTGACCTCACTATAACTATAAACGATACTTCATTTCACACGTCACTGCCTAGATCTAAGATGACCGAAAGATAGCAGAGAACCTTTCCAGCTTTTCCTTGATGTGCCCTGATTTGCATGGAAACTCGAGAAGGCGAAAAGATGGATCGAACGGAAAGAAATCGGAGATGAAAATTGCTATATAGAAATGAGGTAATGCATTCCTGGAAATCGGGGCCTTAGTAGTACAATAACCTATAAAGCTGAATGGACAAAAAAAGTATTCTGACTAGAACCGACAAAATGCCACCACCCAATGCTGAAGACCCAATGGACGTCCTGTTCCGAGATGTGGAGGACTTTTTCCAAGGACGCTACTATTACACGATCTACTGTCCTCCAGCTCGCCACAATTCTCTCTTCAAAGCTTCTACTTGGAAGTATAATTTTTATACAATTCTTCTATTAAACGTGTTTTTTGAACTGGCTATTCTTGTCAAAGAAACCCGCGAACTCAATGGAGCCACCTCAAGCAATTCCAATAATCTTCTACGGAATCTTGCCAGGAGTAACATTAATGAACTTTTTTTTCAACGAGAGAAAAGTAATGAAAAATACTCCAAAGGTGGAAGCCTAGTTTCCGAACAAATGGAAAGCGCAAACAGTAAATCGAAAGAATCTCTGGAACAGAAAATAGTTCAAGGTAGCAATACATTTCTAAACAAATAAATAACCATTTGATTTCCTGAATAAAAGCACTTGAGATTTGCTTGATATACAGAGAAGGGCCAGACAGAAAGTTATCAAACAGGACAAGTTACTAAATCAAGGAAAATTTCTCTCGCTTGGAGACTTTGGGCATTTGTCGTCAGGAGTATCTCTATATTCTTATTTTTAATCGGCATCAACTTGACAGCCTCTGCTCTCACCTTACTGGTTGAAGTCACAGAGAGACATTTTATTGCAGCTACGAGGCAAGAGCTCATCAGTGGGTTGTTTCGATTAAAGCGAGTGACACAGTACAATTCAAGTGATACGACAAGGTCCGCAGGGTTATAAAAAATAATTGTTGATATAATTGTTGATATAAAAAATAAAAAGGCCAATATTCTCAAGGTTGTGGAAGTCAATGTTTAACAAATAAATACAAATTGTATGAATTACAACTTTATAATTTACCTTGCCATTGTATACCTAATATGTCATACCTATCTAATTCTTATAATTAGCAAAGTCTTCAAATGCACTCGTGCGTCACTTCAATTTCTAAATTAGACATGACAGGAAATGCTCTATTCAACCAATTATATCATTAAGAATGATGCCAAAAATAAAAATAAGTTGATGATAGGCTGTACCGATTAGCTTTGGTTTGTAGTTCTGTATATGTAGCTATTATGTAGTAAATCAGGATCGTTATTCTATTATTTTTGTCAATCCATCTGATGATGTTATCATTTTAGCCAATGCATGAGACACACGATGAGTGAAAGTGAAGATGTAAGCAAACGTGCTCATTTATTTTCATTAAAGAGAAAAGTACTGTGGTTGAGCTCTACTTAGCACTACTTTCTGTCTCGAAATCTGCTTGCACTTACAAGCAATAAGTCGGGCAGAAAAGGATACGATAATTCCATAAACTAGCAAAGTGGATCGTAGTTTAGTTAACAAGCTAGCGAAGCGAACAAAAGTTTGCGCAACGAGAGGGAGAAAAGCGAATAAAACAGACAAAAGGGCAAGTCAGAAGAAAAAGTTACCAAATGATCCAATTACTGCGTTTTCAATGTGACCTTCAAATCAGATCGGAAGACACTCTTTGCAACTGTAATACGGATACCTACATATATTTGGTTTAGGGAATAGAAAAGACAGTGGAAACGTAAAGTCTGGTGGAAGCGGTTGAACGATAATAATAATAAAATAAAAATTAGTCATTGCATTGCATAGAGGGGAGGAATACAAATTTCAGAACAGAACTGCTGCTGCCAGAAAAAATACATTCATTTTTTTCGTGTTCGCGACTTTTTTCTTGCATTTCGAAACAGAACATGTCTTAAGATAAGTAGAAAACGTAGACATTTTTCAGCTGAATGATCCTATTTTACGGTACTGCAACTAACACGGATTTTTGCAGTGTAGCAAAAAGATAAAAGTTATAAAAAAGAATGGTATTTATTTACCAGAGACGACACGTTGATGATGCAGCCTCCATTGCCTCGCTCAATCATCTTTTTTGCAACGACTTGGCTGACATTTATGGCTCCTTTCACGTTCACAGCATACTGCCTGCAAATATGAATATAAAATAGATAAAAACTTCTCTTGTACATGTGAAGTTAAAATGATCTTAACATCAAATCTGCTTTATATTCCAAAAGGAACAATATTGATTTTTCAATTTCTTTTTATTATTTTCCAACTTTCGAAAGCAATAAGGCGTAGAATTTTCAGCAGTTTCCTTTCCTCATGTTGATTTTCATGAGTAAGAAACAAACGTCTGCATCTTATCTTTCTCCTTCATGGTCCATATAATAGTCAATCGACCAGTCCAACAATTTTGTCAATATTTTGGTTTAAAATTGATCCTGTTATTTTACTCATCGACATGTTACGTAAGCAAGCAAGCATATAACGTCCAAGGTCTACGGTACAAAGTCCTACTCAAGTTCAACGGAATCAAGAAGCTCGCAAGATTGGATTTCGCTTCTTTATCTTTTTATGTAGTTTGTAGACTGCAGAAGAATAAAATTGAACTTTTATTGTTTTAGAAGAGGAAAGGCAATAAAATGCAGTCAAGAGCATTTTAATTTTATGACTTCCGTCGACTGATCTTTCCAAAAGGACAAAGGCTTTCGGCCGTCTGGGTTAAATGAATAAGGATTTGGTAATCTGTGTATGATAATATCTTTTAACAATATATTTAGCATTCGTAATGTGTGAAAATATGTTACTTGAATATTTTGAGATATGCATCATGTTACAAAAGGGAAAGAGTAAAAGAAATGTATCATCGTCGAGCCAATTCCCGAAATTAGTGATTTGATAAAAGCTGGGAAATTTCCAGAAAGCGACCTATCGTAATTATGCAGGTTCTTTGGAAATGAGATATGAAAAATTTGCAAAATCACTTACTCATCAAATTGGTCTTTGGTAACATAGAAAGAGTAAAAGAAATGTATCATCGTCGAGCCAATTCCCGAAATTAGTGATTTGATAAAAGCTGGGAAATTTCCAGAAAGCGACCTATCGTAATTATGCAGGTTCTTTGGAAATGAGAAATGAAAGATTTGCAAAATCACTTACTCATCAAATTGGTCTTTGGTAACATTGAGAAATGGACCGGGGTGTACAATCCCGGCATTATTGATAAGGCAATCAATGTGTCCGCATTCCTCCACAGCTTTACGACTAGCTTCCCAATCGGCCAAATCCACACAGACGGTGTTCACTGCGGGAAAGTCTGCTTTCAGCGTCGCTAAATATTCTGCGTTTCTTCCAAGTGCAAAAACAGTCGCTCTTTGGCCCACCAACCGAGCCACAATTTCTCGACCCAGACCTTGAGAGTGAGCATGAAGAAAAATGGTTATGGCAGAAAGGAAAAGTTATATTACACTCATTACTTTTGCTATGTCTCTCTTGAAACATCAATTGTACCTACGAAAGTTTTGTAACAGACAAAAGCCACCAATGGTGAAATTGCGAGGCTTTCTACGTTTATTTACTGGAAAGGCAGGCAATAACTGCTGAGTCTGGAACTCCTCATTAGTCATTATCACCAGCATCTATCGCGAAGTCTGTTTGCACTTTGCAGGCATAAAATATTGTTTGTTTTTACAGTTAAGCTGTACATGACGCAAATGTAAGTTATAAACATTACAGGTCGCGTATTACTCGCTTCGCTACTGAAGCAGTTTTCTTTTGCGATGGTTTAATGTTTGCAGACTATAGGATCCTCCTAGCAGTTTCTGTGAGTGTAACTCACTCAGCAACTACTAAAGCGACTTACCAACACTGCTTAAGGTATGGTAGTATTTCACTAATCCAATTCTTTAACGCTCCATGCCGCGAGTTTAATGGCACCATATAAAATTAATTGATCAGCGAATGATTATTGTTATGAAGGGGCAATGCAAAGGAAAAATTGTAATTATGGTACATCAGCGTTACAACGCAGCGAGTTCATTTGATGTGATTTCTCGGTATTAAAAGTTCTTTTTACGACCTTCCAATTTTTATTGCCCAAAGCCCATCTTTACAAGTGTTGCCAAACAGGAAAGTCCCTTTTCAAGGGTATTTCTAAGCAGAGACAAAAATACTTCGTTGTACGAAACTCAGTTGTTGACAGCGAAGTTAGTTTTTCATGCTTTTCATCTCTTTACTTCATCTGCTCGTTGAAAGATGCTCTGAGGATGTTAAAAGTAATAAGCAATAATCGCAAATATTACGATGTTAAACCGCGCGTGTATGATCTACATTACATTAAACTTTACAGTTCGTGCAGTAGAAATAGAAAAAGTGGCACTTTTTATTCGCAAAAATACCAGGGGTTGTTTTTCAACTGCTGGCATTTCAATATGGATTTTTGCAAGCTTACTTTTTTGGCGACTTGCAAAAAACATTGCAGTTGAATGAAACCGAAGCTTTTCATAGTTTCAACATTGGACTGATAAGAATGAAGAGTAGAGTGCAGCTTCTCCTAAAGTTTAGCTGGGTTACCGATAGAATCTTATGAGTAAGTGAAATAGGGTTACTAAAGAAAAATGTTTTTATGAAATTTCTACAACGAATAAAAATATAGCGTCTCTACTTTTCTGCATTATGGTTCACTTGCTAGTGTGGCTTGACTACACTTGCTTCGCGAGAAAAAATCTATTTAGTATTACCATCACATTATGTTGTGTCCTGTGTCCATGTCCTTGATTAAATGGAATGGATGAGACTGACTTTCTTCTCAAACTTTCATGACTCTTCCTTATGCGAGTCTACTTACGTAGGCGAGGCGAGAAAGAAAATGCAGTAGTCTCAAGTGAGTTTTTGTACAACAACAGAGATACTATCCCGAAGTACACTTCGTCTAACGACAAACACATGAACAGTGATGACAATGGCGATGATGAGTCTTCGGTAACGACATGCACCAGGCTTCCACTTCCATCTTATTTGTAGTCAACGACATACAATAATTTTCATGGCATTCACACGACGACATAACATGACATCGCCCGCTACTCAAATTGAATGTCATGAATTTAAATATAAAATTAAGGTCTTGTCTGCACTGAATTGCACTGTATTTTATGCAATGTGTTTTGATGTTGGAAATGAAAAGAGGACCTTTACATAACTGTATATTTTCGTACATGGAACGAAGGATCTTTTCCTCTGTTACTGTGAGAAAATGTGCAAGATAAAGTTTATTAACGTTGTAAGAGGAGAGCAAACTTACCACGGGCTGCACCGGTTACAAATATTCTCTTCCCTTCGAAATTGATCGATAGAGACATACTTGCGCGTTGTCCACAATAAAAATAATTTATTATTTATACACTTATCCTCCTCCTCACTCCAATGGCAATTGTTGGTGCTCAATTGGTTGAACCTTGCATTCACACTAACTCTCCACAAAATTTGCCCAAAAAATAAGCTAGAAGTAAAAAATAAGTATATTTGCACATAAAATGCAGTGTTTGGTACTATAAAATATTACTTTATTCCCGGATACCCAATGCGTTCAAAATCAATCATTCAGTAGGAATGCGACGGACTGCTCATGAATAATCGTTATTTCAAAAAAGCGATCCTTGATCT
>VYYJ01002673.1:0-20141 GCA_021029165.1 Cyphoderus albinus | reverse complement strand
ATTTGATACTCTCACACAAGTGGTGTAATGGTCACTTTTACTAACTGCAACAGACATCAACCTGCAAATGAGTGAAAAAATGTTGGAAATGTTGTGAAGAGACATTTGAGTTGAATGATGTAATATTTGCTGACACATCTAAATAGGTCGATGATGAATCAACAATTTTATTTCTGTTTTCACTTCGTTTTCTTCCGCTTTTATTGATAATTTTAACACTCTTGTTGAGTGAGTGACTACTACGTAGTATAAATATTCGTTATGTGTGCACTTGAACAGACACGCATGTTCAGCGATCACATAATAACGTTTTCACCTGCTTCTCCTTTCTCCCTCCATCCATTCTATGAAACTAGAGCTGGAGTCTAAATGTGATGAGATGTGAGTGCCATTTTACGCCTTACTTTACTACCTGATACTTGACTACACTGGTGTTAGTAAAGTAATAATAACGAACGGAAGATAAAAAGTGGAATGCCTGTCGTGTCAACTGTCGGCCTGGATATTAGCCATTGTCTGAGTACATTACTTCATTGCTGCTACAGTGTGCTGTGAACAACCATACATGAAATGAACCATATAGTTTTGAGTTTCAGTGTGTGTATGTGACCGACCTGTAATTTCGGCCAAGTTTTATTACCTTGGATTTACTTTTTTATGATTTCTCCTTCACTTCAGTCTTCCTTGGATTTACTTTTTTATGATTTCTTCTTCACTTCAGTCTGTGCAGTTGTTCATAGACGAAGCGGATCTAGCTGAACTAAACTGAAACTTCAAAGTGTTTCACTCACACACTTACTTGACTCACTTTTTCACGTGTTTCCTTGTAGAGGAAAATTCGCGTGAATCAACTTGATATATGTGATAACATTATTATACCTAAATAGCCTAGAAGATACTCTCTGACACTTTGGCTTAGTTTCTTTCATAGAGTTTATGCATTGCATCATCTGTAACATGAACATTATTTTTTACTATAAATGACTTAAATATGTACATTGTATATACAACTGTGTCCAATGTATATATTTTTTACTCAAGCTTATTTAACTTTGTCAACTGCATTGACTCATAAAAAAAATATCATTGCATGGCGGATAATTGGCTTGGAGGGATGGGATGGAGGGAGGGAGAGCTTTCTTTTCTTTTGATAAAGACAACAGAAGAGACACGATTATTATTTTCACTTTGCTCAATTCAACTCAAACTCATTCACAGACAGATTCGATTCTTTTGCCTTATGGTTCACGGATTCAGTACACAGAATGAATGACGCAACAGAATCGCTTTCTATTTTTACTAATGATGCAATTAAAGGAGCAAAAGAAATCAAAGGAAAAGCTAGTCATAGGAGAAACTCTGTTGTTTGTTTTAAAATTGTGCGAAATCGAAAACTGCATGTATAAATACACCGAATCAGTGACTTTACTATGAAAGGTACATAACGATTTTAACTAAAAATGTGGATGTTATTGCGCTTTTAATGTAATGGATTGAAATATTTATAATGGCAAGAAGTTCTCCCCAATGTTTTTTCATATCCCTTTTGAGAGTTTTGTCGACACCGTTGGCTTCGCTGGATTCGCCTGAGGATGAATCCTTTTTTCCGCCTTTATCGATTTTTTAATTAGGCGCCCATCGACCGCGTCGGGTAAAACAAGAGGGTTTTTTAGATTTTCGTTCGTCCCACCACTAAAAAGTTGATTTTGTTCATGAAGGAAATTACGACTTGTTTTGTATCCTACCCCAATGCCTTTTAAGCAAGGCACCATCCTGAAATTTCATACCAATTATGTTGCAGCTGCGCCTCGCCATATTTTGTAATTTTTATCATTACTGTGCTTCAGTTATGACACGCAAAATGTTTATAATAATAATAATACAATAACGAGTTCTAGAATGCTGGAATGTTTTAGTGTAATGTAAATAACCTTCGGAGGGCATCGTCGTCGCTTTTGAACCATAAAAGGCTCCATGTTTTCTATGCAACGTTAACTACTTTTCGCCGGGTTGAGGTTAGGAGTTTGGCTAGAACTGTAAACTAACCTTGGGAAAAAGCGAGGCGGAGAAAATTTGGAAAATTGAAAAGATGGAAAACAGTTTAGGCATGGTTTATATGCAATATTGAATACTTTTTGTAATCATAGTTTGCTAATATTACTTGCACAACGGTACGCAGTCAATAAAATAGAGATTTTCGCGTAGGGTTGTTATGTTTTCTTTGGTAAGGTTCTGTGGCAGTGTCAGTCAGGAAATGGCGATTTTGAAGTTTTCATGGAATCAAAAGTAATTTGTGTTTCAATAAACAAAGATTACGCAGACTTTAGAATTTCCGAGTTGAATTGATTGAGTAGCAAATTGCACGACCTTAGTAAATGGCATAATAGGTATACAGTGCAGACAAATTCTATGGTGTGGTAAAAATCATGTAATTCTTCAGGCGCACAGACACATGACACACAAAGAATGCAGTGGAATTTCCCAACTCGAGGGTTAAAAGTTAGAAACTGACAGCTTCATTGGCATATCGAAATAAACAAGCCAAAATCTTTCATTATAACCGACCAGAATATTATCGGGACAACCTTTTCACTCTTGCTTTTGTGCCAGTTAATGCCAATTTTGATTAAATTACAGTGACATTATAGATAATACGTGGAACGAGGCGAGGTGGTGAAAATGTGTCAAGTCAATGTCAATTGCTGTTTTGCATATTATTTACTATTTAGTTGATTCATCAGGTTTTGGAAATAAAATGCGTCGTGCTCGTTCGCGTGTACAAGTAAAAAGCTCTAGAGGTAAACAACTTTCTTTCTTCTCACGAAAATCATTTAATTGATTGTGACAAACAGGAAAGAAGGAAAAGTGGAGACGAGACAAATCCAACTTCACACCTCTTCACGTACATAGTTCTAGGCATAGTCGTGTAGATTTTATGCCATTAAGAGAAAGTCTGACTTAAAATGACTGAAGCGAAGCAGAGCAGACTTGTCTTCGGCTAAGTTACTTATCTACAGTAGGAAAGAAATTCACTCGACTCACACATAGATACATACATTTTCTTCTGTATGGTGTATGTATATGAAAGCGGAGAAAATTTTATTCGTCTAATTTGAACATCTGGAAAGAAATTTCTTTTCTCTCGATTCTCTCCAGCCTCTGTTTCTATCAATCGTTCTGTTCCGCTTCTACAGACAAGCCAGCAAAGCAACATATGTGCTCTGACTCTACTGCACTCACTGTAGCGTTGGATTGGGGTTTTAAAAATTGTTCATATTGCACAATGTGCGGTGCGGCGTTTTTCCTTCTTCTCTATCTTTGAAAAGAAGAAAAGAGAAAATGAAAGGAAAAAGAGGTAGAATTTTCGGGTACGGTTTGGTTTGGTTTGGTGAAGGGAGCCAGCACAAAAGTGAGTGTATTCATGCTACGCTTCATCATGAGACAAGATCAAGGAAAAGAAAGAGAGGCCTGTTGCGCCAAAACTCTCTCAAGTACTACTCGAGCCTAGCATTAATACGGAACTGAAACTATACTATAGGAGCTCTTGATGAACTCACAACTTTTTCTCCGCACTGAACTCGTATTAGGAAGAGGAAGGAAGGAAGATGAGAAGAAACTCTATAAATGCTACGTAGGTGGGTACACTTCGCATTCATCTTTTACCTTACTTACTTGCCCATTTATCAGGAATAGAAATGAGACAATTTTTCCACTTTCCAGTTGAATGATGTTAATTTAGTGGGAAAAATAATTTGACCAGGAAAATAGTGCATTTATAGTGTCTCTGTTTTAAACGTACCATTTAAAAATAAAAATTCATCCACTTTTGCATACCATAATAGTGGAGACTGCTAAATAAAGCAATAGTTTTTGTTATCAAAGTTCTAATTAGTACAAACTTTTCTAGTGGAAAGTTAGCTTTTGTTTAATAAGACGGTAAAAACCGGCAAATTCCAGTTTCAACTGTTTCTGCTCCAATCCTGCTCACAGAAGACTCAATTCGAGCCTCAACTTCAACTCAAGCTTTACTCGTTTAGTTAAGTGTGCCTGCCATTGTCTGTATTCTCTGTGCATGCAGTGAGAGCATAGGATGTGGATATATTTTACGACGAAATGAAACAGGTCTCTCGACTCACACATTCACTCCTGGAGATAACAAGCAAGAAAAAGTAGAGTGTTCGTTGGAAGACTCGAACGGACAAAATCTTATTATAGTTATATTCTTCTTCACAGTGGAGTCCAATAAAAAATACAAAGTTCTAACTGACTAGCGACTTTCTTCCATCCAACCTGTTTGCTTTACCCAAATTCTCTTTTTATTCCTTTCTCACTGCTTGCACAGTTCTTTGCTTTGCTTGAGGACGACATCGGAGGGGGCATAAAACTAAAATGCATATTATTCTCCTTCTCTTCAACATGAATAGTGATCTTCTGAGAGAAGACACTGCGAGAAAAAGAGACTGAAATGAGGGTTCATTTTTCCCTTTCTCTAGATGACAAGGCGCAACAACAGCGACCAGACTATAAATATAAAAGCCGATTCATTTTCTTTTTCCACTTGCGTCTACATTTTAATCTTTTTCGTTGTACGGACTCACAGTGAAAAGAAAGGCGAGACGGGCAACAAGGAGGCAGAAACATGAAAGTACACAGAGGTAATGGTAATAACACGTACGTCGTTTGTTTGTTGTGTGCGCACCATCATCATCATCACCATCCTCATCCTCATGATCTTCACTCAGAACAGAGCTTTTCTCTTTTTCATGCAAGGGCGCCGTGGCCGTAAACCATTAAAGAAATGACAAGAGGGATCTTAGAAATGAAAAACATGGAAATGTGAAAGAGGAAAAGCAAGTCCAACATGGGCATAGTTATTACAACAACTATCACCGTCTGGACCACTTCACTTCACTGCACAAAGTTGCTTACTGCTGCACATTTTTGGTAAAAATGTCTTTTCCGTGTAAATCTTTTTGCGTATGCACTTCTCACACACATGGACACAACGGGAAAACCATAAAGTGAAAAGTAGGTTAAAAGAAGAAGCTCCATAAAATCAGATTTACATTTTTACTCACAGCAAACTTAAAAATAAAAACTATGAAAAAATCATCATGTCTTGTGTTTAGTTGTGTCCTATGTCACCGTCACCGCAGCAAAGTCATAAGGAACGGCCTCTTCCTTCCTTGAGTGAGAAGTGAACCGGGGAAGAATAAAATAAAGTAAAGTAAAAAGGAAGGAAGTATTTCACTCTTGCATGCGTATTCCCAGGATAATAATGATGTACGTAGCGTACGTTGGTTTCAAACAGAAAGACGCATGAGTGCACATGATAACATTTTTATCATTGGAGGAGAGAGACGATCCGCCCTCTGCGTTTTGATATGGATGGTCTGTAAAGTGTGTAGTATTGCAACACATTTATTTCCATGATTTTCTACTTTCGTCTCGATTATTGAGGGAACGATGCAATACCCTTTTTATTACGACAGGACACGGAGTACTTAGGGGAAAGTTTTTATTTTTTACTGTACAGATAACCTCATTTGTTTGATTTTTATTTGAGTATAATGACCGTATGCAAGAACGAAGGCAGCAGATTACCATAATCTTTGATTTTTTTTCTTCTTCCTGTCTACTCTTCATTCTTCCATTTATTTGGATTGTTATTGGATCCGTGTTAAAATACGACTCTTTTTATGCAATGCAGCGAGAGCGAGGAAAATCCCAATCCAAGGTACACGACATACACATCAAAGAAGGAAAAATCCATTTGCCATCTTTTTTTACATCTGTATAAGTAACGCAAGTACACACACATAAAAAAGTTTTTGTTCCGATCGTTTCAGCAAACGTTGTATTGCAAGCAACTGACAAATTGCGAAAAAGATTAGATCCGATGCAAAACCGGAAAGCCTCACTTGATCCGTTTTCCCTTTTACCATTTCTCTTTCTTTCTGCTCATCCACATTTAAGGCTTCATGACATTTTACAAAGAATAGGAAAGAAAGACAAAAGAAATAAGAAAAAGGGTTGCTTGCGATGCGTGCGAGGAGTGAATGCATACACGTTGCATACTCTCATTTCCTCTCCTACAATAAAGAATAAAATTGTACCTTGTAAACTTTAGTCATGTTGTAGAGATACTTGGATATAGAAAGTTAGATGTAGTAACATACATTTCCGGATTTTCTCCTTACTCCAGAAGAGCATAATGTGTTCACAGTATCAATTCAACCAATTTATTTCCCCAGTTTGACCTATTTTTTTCTGCTTCCTTCCCTTCACTCGACGAAATAGGACTAGGACCGTTGTTCAATAAAAAATAAAATAAAAGCGGATCTTCTTCCAACTACTACACACTTGTTTAAATTATTGTGTTTTTACGATTCTCTTCTAATGTAACCTATAGCCTTGAATGTATGCATCTACTCTGTCCCTCCACTTTCACTTCCTTCAAAGTTTTCGCATAACTGCAATAACATAACTACAACATACATTACGTCACATTATGTACGTACGTCAACAGCAATAGGAAATGTTGCAAAAACGAGGTTAGGTTACATTATGTTTTGTTACGCAGAGATGAGACACACTTTCACTTTCTTGCACTAAATATTATTAATATTAAGATGACCTTTAATGGAAAATGTGGAATTAGCACAATAAAAGAAAAACTTAATCTGGGTTGACGAACTTTTCATATGTGACCTACATCACATCCACATCACAAACAATTCGCAATCAGCCATGAGTTACGCTTTTCATTTTCCTCTATCGTCACTGAACACGCTAATTTTTATGGCGGTCCTCGTAAAGTCAAGAAAAGTGCAATCTTGGAAAAAGTTTTGAAGGTTTGTTAAGAACCCGAAAGCCTGGTGACTATGCAAGTTATTTTTATTTAGTTACAGCATGTAAAATGGACACATTTGATTGCTGCTGCTATGTAGATACTAACCTAGATTTTGCTCTTTTAATAATTCCGATGATAAAGCACTTAAAGAGTGCATAGTTTGGCAGAGTGGAGCAAAAGAAATGAGCAATAATTTATAACCATTTACTTTATTTCTGTTTCAGCCTAGCTCATCAGTCATCATCAACATCAGGACAATCAACGATAATCATAAATTACTTGTAAAACTATTTTAGCTATGCATTGTCATAATTTTCTATACCCCAGCAAATTTTATGCGTTCAAGCAGTGTCCGTATTTGGGGCAAGTAAAAAATAAAATGAAATGATAAACTGAAAAGCCGCTACATAATACAGCTGTCACCGCCGCCGCCACTTCCACTAAAAGTTAAGCACAGCACGATAGCATTAGTGTTTTTTGGAGAATGCCTTTTTGTTATCCGCCGACCTAAATAATATAAATATAATAAGATTATCCAGTTATGTAGGTACGACACAGAAAAAGGCTAATGAAAAATCTCGCTCAGAATATGACTCAGGATTAACATGCAACCATGAACAATGCTCATTTTAATTTCCACTCTACTTATAAAAAGGCATTTTTATTTTATCATGTTTTGTATTTCGATGTTAACTTCTGGTCCAGTTACTTAAGTTATTTAAGATACACACAAACAAAGGGGTCATGACATGACGTGCAGGATGATGGCGTGCAAATTATGTTATGTAATTACAACACAAACACAATCTTGTATCACTTTGCGAATCTTGCATGCTAAATAAACATCCTTTTTGTATAAAAATATACTTATCATGAGTATTCAGCGTGCTCAAACTGTCTTACAAAGTTTTCAATTAAAAACCGAAAATTACATGTTGTAAGTGTTAATAATATGTTAAGCATTAAAATCTGTTTGCTAAAATGAAAGTGTTAGTCTTGTTCGACTTTAAAATTAAATTGTTCAATTCGTTATACATATGTGCACCACCTGCAGTACAAAGTTTCCTGGATTAGGAAAACAAAGAGAGACGGAATAAGAAACTCGTGTACTTATTAACATTAACATGGCATAAAATGGAGCATCTTGAATCTTGATATTTCTCTGGCAAAAAAATGTTTTATTTTAATATTCGTGTTAGTGTTATAAATGCTGATGTATTTTTCTGATACTTCCTCCCAATCGTTGTGCTCCCTCAATTCTGCAAGGAGCAATCTGGTATTTTCTATTTTTGTTATTGTTTTCGACTATTAAAATGCTCCATTTGGTTACTTTATTGCTCCGCACAGGAATCCGGGAACATGGTCCAGGAAAATGAAAAACCTGTTCAAACTTCCAAATGGGCAATTTTTGCAGCCTAAGTGCCGTCATCAAACAGAAAGTTGGTGGTCCACTTTCTTAAAAGAAAACAACTGTGAACGCCCTTTTTTCTCAGCAAGCTTTGCTCTAAAGGAATCAGGAAAGAAGCCCGTCATTTCATCCTATCATAGGCTAAGATAAGAAAATATCACATTAGGCATATTTATTTTATCTGGTTATCGAGCAAACATGCGTTGCTTTTCTAGTTAAGAACGAACTTTTGCTCCAAACAATACTCTCTGCGTTACACAAATACACACTTATAAAAACCAGGTGGATCACCAACTCGACTCCTTCTAAAAATTTGGGTTAGGATGTTAGAAAAGTGCGTGTGCTATTGACAGTTAGAGAAGGCAGCCGTCTTTTTTTTTTCTTTCTATCGTGGAAGAAAAATAAAAGTAGCACGCACTTTTTTATGTGTGACACACATATCATCTCTCACACGTCACTCTTTGCACGCTGCCGAGTGCCGTGTCGTGCCCTATAATAACTAGTAATCCCTGTGTATATTTTATTAATTTGATTCTTGATATACAACAACGGACCTTTTCATAGCACATACCGAAGAAGGCAGGAGAGAGTCTGACATTTGCCGCATCAAATTTTTGCCACTGTGTTTGTTTCTTTTCAGTTTCTCCCTTCATTTGTTCCTTTTCTATGATATGATGATAAATGAGAAAAACGATTTGATGGGCTAAACTTTCTCCTTCGTTTCTTTTCTTATGACGTTACAAATAGTCTATAATTTTAAGGCGTTTCATTGCCGTGAAAATAAGTGACTATGGTGGTGGTTGTGGTAGTGACAGTGGGCGATGGGAGCAGACAGAAACAAATAAATATAGCTCGTTAGTTAGTTAGTTGAGTAGCAAAGGTAATGTGTCATAAGACAGGTCACTCACCTTAATCTGGGTCTCCCATAAAAAATTTCACGTGGAGTTAATTTATATATTTTTAGCTGACATGACACTTGATATGGGGTTGAATTACAATAACTAACTAAACGGGCAATGCGTTCTAATCTTATTTCTATCATATCGTAAAAATCCACGGTGTTTTATCTAATCTGAGGCCCCTTTCATTCACGCACAAATTTTCCTTTTTACTGCTTAATGTGCTATTATTAATGTTATAAAGGAGAACTAATATTTAAAAGGATGGCAGTAGCAATAATATTTTATATATTTGCATGTTTCACCTAGATTATTATGGTTTCTACCTTGCTTTGCTTGTGTGCGTGCACCAGCACAATCCCTCAACATAAAATAGGCGAAGCAATTTTTATGTTTTCTCCGTTTCGATTTTGGGTTTCGTGTCTGAAATAGCAATTTTTTTGTCAGGCTGTCCCTGGTGAAAGTATCCATTACCACCTAGTCGTCTACTTGGTTCATGGCCCAAGTTATCACTATCATTGCCATCGGCCTTGCTGAGAGCAGTGAATGAATGAATCTCATAAAAATAGTTGGAAAATAGAAAACAAGAAAAATCGTTCAGTAGCTTAACGCATTGTCAGTTTGCTTCTAATACAAAACACGCTTTTGAAAAGAATTTTATATTTTGTATTATTATTATTATGTTGGAAAATCTGCAAATCTTCTCGGGCCATGACCAACCACCCACAACGATTTCTTCATTTGAAATTCATGTATTTTTTTAACACGAAAAAAACGAACTACTAAGCGCTTGAATAAAAAACATAATTTATTGACAGGAAATGCTAGAAAAGTGACGTGACGTGCTTGATTCGGAGAATATTTGCTTTACGCTGCAGAAGCGCTCGTTAAATACGCACACCCGGTGCACACGGACACACATTTGTGCGTATGCGTCATATAATCATGACTCTGGCTATGACATTTATTTATTATTGGGGTAAAAATAACGTTAGGTTTTACCTATAATACACCATAGTAAACTCAAACCTACATTTTACAACAAATGTGTGTGTGTTACTGATCTAAATATATGGTGACTGACGCACAACAGTCATGGACTTATTCAGTTCAACTTGTCGAAAGTTCATCGGAGTTTATGGCGAAACGCGTGCCGGCTATCGATTGGAATTTGCACCTGAGGGATACTGTGTCACATCTCCCCTAGATGCATGGAAGCCGCCGTGATCAACTTATCGCACCATTTAGTTTGGCCGTGAGCTTGATCCCTCGCATAGTGTGCATTTTACCAAGAGTTCTGCGTAATATTCATCTACTAAGATGAATAAAGTAATTTAAGCAAAACTACCTCTCTTGCGCTCAGCGAACCTCATTTAATTTAACCCCGTTGAGAATATCACCGTACCTTTCTCCTACTTTAGCTTCACTAACTAACCAAACCAAACTAAAAATGTTTCTTAACTTTTACTATAGCAAAACATAACAATTCGCTGATAAATGCCATGTAATATCATTATGCGTCAGCAGCCTGGGACGGCGTTCCACTTTGTAATGTTAAGTCAATATTGTATTATGAGAAAGGTAAATGTAGTGTGCTGTGATATCAAATTATAGGAATGAAGAAAATTGGCTTTACGCACCGCACCGTGTTATTCGTGTACAATTTATGAATGAGCGCGGGCGTGTCAAAAATAAAACGAAGAGAAAGTAGAATGCGTTTCCTTTCTGGCATACCTACAATATTACGCACATACGTACACATATTTATAAAAATGCTTTTACTTTCCTTATATAACTTTCCTTTGGTACTTTTAAGATCGACATTAAATTATAACTTTTCACAGGTAACATTTCATTCTGTTTTAAGAAAAATTCGGGCTCAATTCAATTTACTTTATACAGGGTTGGGAAACAAATTGGATAATATTAGTGTCATGTGAGGTGTGTTTACTGGTTTTTGCCATATTTGACCAAACATTTTCGATCGAAACAATTCTTAAAATCATGATATCGTCGGTGTAAACAAATCGTGGTGTTTCATTGCACAAACCTTGGTGCGAAG
Organism: Cyphoderus albinus; assembly: GCA_021029165.1. Classification (NCBI taxonomy): domain Eukaryota; kingdom Metazoa; phylum Arthropoda; class Collembola; order Entomobryomorpha; family Paronellidae; genus Cyphoderus; species Cyphoderus albinus. Next base: position 8,919 of record VYYJ01002673.1, on the reverse strand, counting down.
TGAAACAAAATACTGTTGTACATGTTGATGTTATACACGGGAAAAATAACTACTTTGACCGACCTTAAAAAGTTATAACTTGGGCAATGGAGCAAGAACGAAATGTGGTCAACCGTTCATTTGAAAGAGAAGAAATGAGAAAGTGAGACGCAGCATACATCCACACTCAAATTTTCTTTAATTGACCATTTAATTGATCATTGACCATGATCCTGAAATGTAAAGGTTACTACAAATTCAAATATTTGTATTGGACAAATAGGAAAAAATAGACCTCGGAATTGTCTTTTTCCTACATTTTTTAGTCCAGTTGTAAAATTTGGTGCAATTCCCACTATCCACGTCGCCAACGTTCAAAGTATATCTTTTCTCTGAAATTGATCAAAACTTCCTAGTTTTCGAAGTGGAAAATATTTCGAACCCTGATACCGAGTCGACATAAGAAAGCCAAGTTGGTTTTCTTACAGAGTGAGGATGAAAGCACAGCATGCATTTTTCGAGTCAATCAATACACTGTCAGTGAAATAAAAGGAAGCCATAATTCTTTATTCTAAAAGCCCATTGAATCCTTTGCTCGAATGGTTTTTATCCATTCACCGCCAAAGTGCTCCTTCATATTAATGAAGTAAAAGCTGAAGCCGAGCCGAGAAATGAATGCCTCTTTCTTTCTTCTGAAGTTTCCTTTTACTTTCTTTCGGAAATGTTGCGTTTCTCTCTAGCCGCAGTCTCAACTCAACCCGGTGGTAAAATTCCTTTCACGTCATATGCAAAGATTCTAAAAATTTACACAAATTGATTCACATACATTACATGACGCGTGTCTGCATCTGGCAATGAGAAAAAAGGGCCCTAAACCATTAAGTTAAAAGTGGGGAAAATCGCAAAAATCCATTATGCATGTAGATTCCCCTTATGCTTCATTTAGGATCACGCTGGTGAGAAAGGTAAAAGTGAAAACATGTGTTTACTTACACACTGATTCATGCATCCATGTTTTATGTGTGTAGGTAGGTATGGGAGGTTATAATTCAAGGATAATTTGCTACAGATAAAAATCTGCGTGTGTTCATGGCATACAACGGCGGCAGCGACCCAGTGTAACTGTTTGCAAAGTGTGCAATCGACTGAGCGAATGAAATTTAGCCTTGAGGAGAAGTGATCTGAGTTGTGTTCAGATTCAGCTTGTTTATTTCTCTAGTTTCACTTAAGATGCTGGTTGGTGACCAGACAATAGGGGATTTAACTTTTTCAGGGTAATCACGGTGATGGTGATGTTGATGTGCTGTTTTCAGCCTTCAGCTTTCCAATTCCCTCCCTGCTCTCTTCTGACTGACTGGACAACTTTTGAATCCATCCGGTGGGAAGCTAAAACGCGATAAACAAGAAATACATGTAATCTGCAAAGTAACCGGAGACACAACTTCTTTCAGTTTGAGCTTGAGTAGAAAACAAGGGGACACGACAAAATCTTTTTCTTTCCTTTAAGACGGGAAAACAAAGGCATTTTGTTTGTATGTATGTATTTACGTAAAAGACGCATCCGGCATGACATCACTCACTCAATGACACAACAAGCGTATTGAAACAATGAAATGAAAAAACAAAGACAGGAACGGTAATTGCGAGCTGCAAGCGTGTTTTCGATTCTAAGAGTCATAACAAAAGTCCAAACTTGTTTTTTTACGCGCACTTAATTATTTCTGTCAGCGTAAAGATGAAAGTAACGATAACTAAATATTTTTGAGGGTTCTTAAATAAAACTTAAATAAGGTATTGATTTAAAAAATAGAAATATGCTGGGATGTATTACTTATCTTTTCTGTCATTGTAGCAATAAACAGGAAATGTAAAAAGAGAAATGGGAATCAAATATTTTTTATTCTCTTGTGTTCAGTTCCAGATTAGTAAGCAGAAGAAAATTCGTTTCTTGTCTAGAATCCCGGATAAATAAGTATGAAGGGACGTGGTAGAACAAGAAAATATAATCTCTTTCTTCCCTTATCAACATTGGAATCAGCACCATCCGTTCCGTTCCTGTTTTTTCTTCGTTCGTCTGGTGGAAGAGTATTATTACTTGGAGCTCGTCAGCAGAGCTCAGCTCAACCAGACTTAAGCTGCCTGAACTCATGAGTCACGAGAAGGGGCAGAGCAGGAGAAATGTCTAAAATCCTTTCACAAATTCCTACTTTTCAAATACACAAGATGCGGAAATATCCCGCTTAGAAGATTAAATTTTTCAGCAGTGCTGGAACTAGAAGCGTCTGACTGAAAGAGTGAATGTTCAGAGAGATGACAAAGCTTCTGCAAATATCTTTCAGTTCAGCTCCTTAGCTAAAAATTTGTAGACATTAAGACTTTATTTTTAAATATTTGCTAAATACACTATATCTAATAAATTCAATTTTTAGATGCTTTTCTATCGTCTTTATTCATCTCTTTATTCAGGGTTGAGTGAGATGTTTCAACTAGGGTATAAATATTGTCCCTGTGGAAAAAAAACTAAAAACGGTCAAACTCTCCAAAGTATTAAAAGAATTCATCCACATTGTATTTCATCCTATTATAATTTTAGTGGTTACATAAGGTATGAAAATGTTCCTCGGGCACAATGATTTTATATCTCTGGCTGTTTCTACTTACTGTTACTTATTACAATAACAAAACTTTTTTCGTAGGTTATTTCCAACCAATAAATCGAAGAAAAAGGCTTACATCTGGCCTGCCTGTGCCACTGCCACATGTACTGATCTAAACTGCCACTCATCACAGATTTTCTTTTACATGTTGATAACGCCCCATCAAACAGACTAATCTTTCAGCTACAGATTTAAGAACGACGTTTTTAGCGAGAAGCAAAATGAATGAATGACTGAATGAGAAGCAAAAATTTGTTTTTATATGTACATAAACCTAAATGTTACGCAGATAAAAATCTAAAGATTTTCATTGTTATAAGTAGGAACTCCTAAAAACTTAGGTTTTGCTTTTACCTTAAAACCCCATAACAAACATAATTTTGAGAATTTACTTTCCATCTGAAAAAAAAGAAAAGAATCAATCCATCATGAAAAGAAAATAAAAAGAATTATTCCGTCTCAACTTCCGTTTAACCTGTTAGAAGTAAGCACCAGATGCTTCATCTCGCACCACACTTTAAATAAATTACTTCTAAATTACTTTAGCGTTTTCCTTTCTTTGGCGCACGCAGTGAAAAATTATTCTTTTGCTGTTCATCTTCCTTATCATGTCAAAATGGGAAAGTAGAACTGACAAGGTTTAAGTACGGAATTCTCTGCATTATGCCATGTTATTACATTTTTTCGAGAGCCATTCTGAGCATGTGCCTCCCTGGTTTGTGTAATATTTCAAACAACTAATTTATTGAGACTTATGAAAATAATTACCTACTTAGAATATGTTTACCAGTTTTGTTTTTTTTTGTTTCTTTTTACCCATGTAAATTCTCAGCTTTTGTGTTGCGACTCAAAATGCGAGTTCTGGAGGCAATGTGAGAAGGAATAAAGGTTACTTAATTTCCCAGTTGGTTACAGTGCAGTTACCATAATTCTAAGAAAAAACCCGTTTGAGGAAAAGTGAGATTCGCTAAAAATTCTATACTTTCGTTAGTTCTTATTTTTGCTTTTATCCTACTGATCCTCTAATACTTTTTTGGCAATTTCGCCGACGTTTTTCACAGAAATGGAAAATTGATCGGAAAATTGAACAAGATGATTCTGAAGAAGTGAAAAGCAAAGAATGACAAAATAATTTACAAGTACAGTTTACTTGCACGTATTTTTCTAGCGCTGCTAATGGTTCCGTTGCTCTTGTTCCGCTGCTATCTACCATCATTTAGACAGTAATTGTATCCTCTTCCTTTCTGTAGCTTACTCTTAATGGTGTCACATGAGCAGTTCTCGTCTCATTACTACACATTGTATCTAGTATCAGTATAGTGTAACATCTGATCAGCATGTACATATTATGTATCTATGTATGTATGTGCTACCAAGTTTTGCGTTTCTGAACAATCTTATATTCAAAAAGTAACGAACACACGAATGAAAATGAAACGGTGAAACACACACACAGAGACACACGCGAAAACTTTCTCTTTCATGTTCTCTCGCTCTTCAGCAGACAGCCATTTATTAGTTATATTGAGAGAGGGGGAACCTTAATCTAAAGGATAAAACAACAATGCGATCTGAGTTGTTAATTTTCACTGGAAAGCGGAGGCTCATGAAAAAGTATTAAAAGGTGTACAGTGCACGTACGTATCATAGTTATCCAAGCGGAGAACGAACGAGTAAAGTAGCACGTACAAGTGCAAAGTATCACCTTCAAAATAGAAATAATAATAGTAAGAGTATTAAACCTTTGCTAAGGCTTCAAGATATGCTGTGCGGCTTTGTAAGATAATAAAGCGACATATTTCCAAAAAACATTGTAGAACGATTCAAATTTTAATGTACGCAACTTAACGTCCTTCACAGTCAAACCTTAATTGTGAGGTCCGTTTTAATTGGTTTACTTATAACTTGTAACCCAGTTTCTTGTAAGTGGATGAATGCGGACGGGCGGACTAACAGATGGATCACAGTATTCTTGACTCTTGATCGCAAAACAATAAAAATGTTACAAGAAGCAGGGCTGAAAATGAATTGAAAACGGGGGAATTGAAATTTTATGTACTACCACTTTGCCTGAAAAAAAAAGTTGTTTCCATCAAACGAAAGGAAAAATCCTTCTAAATATCTGCCTCTAATGAGTTACCCTGTACATACACCCATTATGGAATGAATGAAACAGCGGCAACATTTGTGTAACAAAGTAACAATACATTATGAGGAGTCAACGCAATGATGATAATCCAAAAAGTTGGCTTATGATTGCAATTCTGAAAATAGAATATCTCGATTACTTTTTGGATTATCATTATTCCGTTGACTCCTCATATTATTTTTGTTCATTTTACTTAATGTTCAGTTCAAGTTGAACCAGTCAAGTGGGACTTTGTATCTTTCTAACTGAACCAAACAGCGGCGTAGTAAATGAAGTGAAAGTACACAATAGCGTGTTGCTTGTGTTATGTTGCATGCAGCAGCATACATACCAACTAAATTCACAAAAGGAGGGGAAAAATCGTGTGAAGAAGGAACTAAAGAGAAGACGGGAGAATATTATCCGAAAGTCAGTTGTAGAATATGACTATATAGAAACTCTTTGTCTGCTAAAGTAAACCAAAGCTTTGGAACCCTTCTATTAGACTTATAACTGTAAGCCTGGCTTTCCCTTTTTTCCATTGCCGCTGTAGTCTATTCCCTTCCTCGGATAGAAAGTTTTAAGAGGGCTCCTCCAAAAAAAGTGTAATGAGCACACAGACCATCTTCCCGCTTCATTTTCTACCCATCTTTCTCAAGTCTCATCCCAGGGCTTTTGAACAGTCTCACTTCACTCTCTCCCAGTGACCAAGGCACAGTGTGAAGCTATAGATACATGCATCTCTTCGTAGACTCACCCACACAATGCACACACCTTAGTTAAGTCCATAATGAGAACGGCACGTCGGTAATATAAAAGTGAAAATTAGATAGAAACAGAACGAACGAAAGCGAAATGCAGTTCAACTGTGGACGACCACCACTCACGCTATGCTGAAGAGAAAGTTTGTTGAGAAAGTTGGATGGCAGGAGAGGAAAGATCTCACGTCTTCCCTATAACTCTTTCTCATGTTCGTTCCTGTCTTCTTTTTGAAATTCCAATTCTTAATTTGTATCCTATAAAAGCCTTTTTTGTCTCTCCTACATTTACATATACCTCTCAAGATGGAAAGATAGTGTTTAATTATTATTCCTGATAGGTGTAGGAGACTGACAAAAATAATTTACCTAATGCATGGAACAGGTTGCACCACACTAAATTGACTGCGAGAGAGGCGTTATTAAATTGGAAGACAGGCAAAGACATTCGTGAATTTGAGATTCTCTCGATGGTGCATAGGTAAATTGTTTAGCTCTGGCCACATTCGTTCAGTTCACAGTTCCTTACCATTTTTATATTTCAATTTTATACATGGTACAGTCATATAAATACACAAAACGTTAGTTTAGCATAGTCATCCACACGGAATTCTCAATCTAGGCCTGAATGTAAGGCGGCTTACTGGTTAACAAAGAATCGCATCTCCAACCAGGGGTGAACAAAAAGTGGAACAAGAATCTTGTTACAAGATATGGTGGATAATAAGTTTTTGCCATTTTGACCAAAGTCAAGGTTTTTAAAGATAAAATTGAAATGACGACCCTACGATATTGTACGATTCAAAATCAAATGATTGGGGCTAATTGAAACAATTTCTTAATTCATATCGGCAACGTCCTTGTTCCAAGTCACAATTTTCCACCTCGGTCTTGAATGGGATTTATTCCAAAGCAGGAACGTTTCGTGATTCTGATCCTCATTCTTTTCAACCTATACAACGTTCCCTAATAAATAAAGCATGTCTTCAACGGCTTAACTTACTCACTGCTGCATCGGCAATGACGACTATTCATTAGGGCAGAGTAAAGTGGTGTTGGAACAGCAGATTAACTTGTTACTTCCTCCGTTCTCACACTATACACACTGTCACTGCGACTGTATTGCTTTTGTGATATTGTTACTTCTGTTGGCTGAGGCCTTAGGCTTACGTGAGACACTTTTAGATGCATAGAGGTTATCGTAAAACTGCTTACCTGAGTCATACATGCTATCACAAAATTCGACCGTTTTTGTATGGGTGATGTCCTTGTGAGAGGCAAGGAACAGGACAACCTCTGCCTTTTCATTCTTGATTGGAACGATATCGAGAAGACACCAAAAAGCGATGTTGTTCTTTTTGTAGAGAATCACTTCCATCTTGAGCTCGGATTTAAATTCCAGGGATTTCTCAATCTGAGCCTTCTGCTCGTCCGTGGTATCCGGTCCATACAGGAATTTACAGGCACAGCCCTTCTGCATTATCTGAGCTCGCGGATATCCCGTCAGCTCACAGAAGCCATCGGAACAGTACACAATGGGATGCGACGTGACTTGTGCATTTCCCAGCACAAAGTTGGAATCTGCAAAATATAAAAATCAAAAAATGAATCACATTTTGGTCGTGCCATAATGCAGCGTCGATGCACAAAACAACATCAGGCCCTTTTGTGGCCACAAGAATTATTGTCCAAGCAAAATAGAAACGTGCCGCATTTATATTAACTAAGTTGTCATACCTAGGTAAAAACGTGCACATGCACAACCTTACATTCACTCAAGGAAGAAATACAAAGTCAGAGAGTGAATGAAAGGCATGTGTGCTTGACACATTCCATCTTGTAAGTAAAACCATTCTTGATCATAATCGTGATCTCGAAAATATGGGACGTGATGGGATTTACCTTTATCAATATTTACACTAGTTTTTCATAGTCACATTTCCCGTCTCATCTTACCAAACAAATTCCAATTTAATTTAATTCTTCTCCGATAAGGTTGTCAGATTCGCCAAGTAAAAAATAATAAGTGAATTATTTATTTCGTTCTGTGCTAAGGTTCGATGTATGTGATGCATAGGTATTATATCGCTACATGACATTTTGTCACTTACTCAGGAAAGTTAGGAGGTCCTGGGGCGGGACACATGACATCTAATAATAAGGTAAGGTTAAGAGTTTTTATTCTGGTAAGGGGTTGTTTGGTTTATTTGAAGGTTTGACTTTTACCTAACCAACCAAGCAGAAACGAATAACCACCTTGCGAGAAGAGGAAGCAAAGTGTGTCCATAAAATTTCCAGCTTAAATGTCTTCAAAGTTTTCTCCTAATTATTATTTACTACTAATAGGCTACTACTACTTGATGGACAGACATAAAAGAAAACGTTGCCTTTGATGATAATCTATGATGATGATGACGTTGAAAATGGTGAAATAGTTAACTTTCTTGCTTTTGCTTTGCTGCTCCTTGTTAGTATGAGTTCTTTCTTCTGTATGTTAACCGCTTCAACTATCTTATTTCACTTAATTGAGGACTCCAACTATAATTTATGAAAATAAATATATTATATAATATTTTGGTTGAGATGAGAGAAATCAATCAGGAAAGTTTTCTCGGTGGATTACAAACCAACCATTTCACTTTAGCGGAAAGGGAAATCATAGGCATTATGCTAACAAATACATATTTTAATGCTTCGCTGGTTGTCACAATTAAGAAGTTCTTCTTGGGTAAATTTAGAAAGTTTCTGGTTTGTATTTCTGGCTAGATATTTATACTTATCAAAGAAAGTTTTACAGCACGGAACAGATGCGTCCGATGAACCAGGAACTTGTGACCTCATATTTCATTCACCTCCAACATCAATGACGTTGACGTTTTAGGTGGTTTTTCTTTACATAAATTTCATTGTCATTATTTACGTATGTGCAAGCAAGGTTAACCATCCTAATTCTAACGATGACAAAATAGCGTTTCTATTTCTTTAAAGTAAAAGGCGGAATTTCTGGGAAATGTCAAACCATTTGCTTATATTCGTTTGGGTAAAATTGAAAATCCTGGAATTCCTTGAACATCATCCGTCCCCATATTCCATCCGGCGACGTGTTTGTTTCTATACTTTATCTGTGTGCGCTTGGCTTTCATGTTTACTTCCTGATTTCACCATCTAAACTTGTTGAGAAACTTCTAGACAGGAAAACGTATTCTCCCTGTTATACGTCCAACATCGTTCGAGACAGTATCAAAAACTTGACTGTAGTAGAATATCAGAGTTGGGATAACAAAAATGATCCAGAACTTTTTGTCCGTTGAGGGAGAAAAAGAGGGGAAAGGAGAGAGTTGTCAACTGTAATACCTCTTAACTCTTACAGTCTGTCTTATCTTCTTACATTAGCCAA
>VYYJ01002672.1:0-20142 GCA_021029165.1 Cyphoderus albinus | reverse complement strand
TTCCAGATGAGCGATTCCATTTTAGTTTTTCCTCGTCTCTTGAAAGAAACATGAATTGGAATTGTGTGTGCAGATGTCACAGAGTAAAGTGAAATGCTCGTCTTTTCAGTCCACAAAAAAATAGTCTGAAAGGAAATTTGTTGCTTTGATTTTAAAAACAGTGCCTTTTCTCTTGTCTTTGACTGTGACTTCAAATTTAATTATTTCTAGTTTATCGATTCTTTTCTTTCAACCCTTTCAACTCGTACTTTGGTCTGCACCCAACTACCCAACATAACAAACCAAAAATAAGATAATATTCTTTGTATCCGGGTATGTATGAGTGACTTTCATTTTACGGACAGAGTACGTTTGACATGCATACAAAGTGAGTGACATGAATTATTCTCTGACACAAAAGTATTCAACATCAACATTACTATACGTTGTACGTGCAAGCATAAATAAAATTCAACTCAGCGCACACGAAAATGTATTTTTCCGCTATTTACCAAACCCCATAAAAATAAGAAAGTCGCCTGGCTATATTTATGTATTTTTGTCATCCTGACTGATATTGTCTCGTGAAACTGTCGTCATGTTTTATCCTCCACCGCCATAATTCTTTTGTAATGTTTGATACTGCCACGGATGATTTTATAGCAGAGGTTTGTGCATGTCTACACCCCAGAGCGACAGAGGTAACGGGAATGGCTGTATGGTACAGTGTTTCACGTCATCATCTGCCTTAACACAAGGAAAGTGAATGTTTTCACTAAGTATACAACAAACAGCATGCCCATTTCCATTCATTTTCCTTTTGCACGTTCATTCTTTATTCTCATGAATTCCTGCGCAAAACAGAACTCATTATTTACTATTATGTCCCTTTATTTCCCTGAATCAACTTATAACCGTTTGCCATTGTAATAAATGACCCATTAAAAATCTTTGCTCTGGTATGCTCCACTGTAATGATGTTTATGTAGGTAAATGAACATAAAGAAAGTAAGACGCACGAAGGTTAATCTTTCATTTATTTGAAATGAAGTTGTTGATCAACACATAAACTAAGTAATGAGTAATGACGTGTAGAACTCTGTTAAACCCTTATAATCGCGAGGTGGCACACTTTTTTACAAACATGTCTGATCTCCTGCTGCTGGGGCATGGACGAGTCGTTGAAAACGAATGTTTTGTCCACTGCTGACCGGTCTTCAAAGAATTCTTCTAGGTCCCATTGTTGAGCTGTTTTTAGTTCCTCGCAACTTTCAAATACGACGTCTTTGTCAACTCTGTAAGAAAAATTGTAAGAAAAAAAGAATTCTGAGAAACGGTCGGATAAGATAAAACCCTTTTAAGACGCAATTCTGGAGCGGCAGCAAAACATTGATCCCAGAATGAGCGTTTGCATTTTATTGACACCATGTCAGGATCAGGAACCAAGCAAATGCGCAATTTGTTGAAGAAAGAGTAAGTTGGAAAATCTTATTGGCTTTACCCTTGACTTCTTAAACATTTTCCATTTCCAATATTCTTAATTAAGTAAGTCCCCGAAGTATCTGCAATTTCGATAAATTGCAGCAAATTCGTTTCATTCATGCGGAAACCGGTGAGCTCGTTTAGGGCCGCTCCTTTCGGATGTAGCCAGAATGCCTTTCCTGTAATTTTGTAAGGCAATTCAAGTTGTACATATTAATAAAATGAGTAGACATTTCGTCTGTTAGTTGTTGCCCTACAGGCACAGTCACACGACTTATTGGAATATGGCTCGAGTTATTTTTGTTAATCTATTTTTGTATTGCTGTATCCTTCGACTTTATTTTCTTTTGCTGAGGTGGAGACTTACATAACGTTTCATACGCAAAATGTAATTTGCAATCTAGTGCATAATTAATTTGAAGGATGATATTAATGTGGTCGTAAATTCTTATGAAACGTTTGCTTACCTTTGAAAATGTCCAATTTCTGAGGACTGTCATCAATCCATACGATCGCATCCCATATTTGGCCGGGGTCTCCCTCCCACTCCTCGGTGACTGCTTTCCCCAACTTAATCGTCAAATCTTCAGAGAACTTGGGATATTTAGCAGTCAAGAACTAGAAGAAAGTCATGCAAAATGTATGTAAAGTATGTAATAAAACGACGAGTGATGCACCAAAACTTTTATTGAACAATAATAATTAGTTGGTAATAGTATCTTAACATGTTCCAATTAAATTTATCTTTGCTCAATTCTCACACATCCGACAATTTCGTAGGCGCCACAATCACCTCATTAAGCATGCAAGAGACATTTTCTCCTGCCTTTTTATTCTTTTCCCTTTTCTGTCAGTATCACGCAGCGATCGAGCAAAGGAGAATGCAAAAAGTTTTAATAATTTCATGAAGAAAGGAACTCACTCCGCCGTCGTAACCACTTCTAATCCTGTACGTTGCTCCATGTTTAATGGGCCCATCACCGAAAACAATTTTTGTCGACAAAAATAGTAGCAAGAAGGGAATGAGTGTGGAAGTCACAGCAGCGGCAACAGCAGCCGGTAACTTCATCGTTAATAAGTCCTGTCAAGAGCTGATGCTTAGTCTGTCAGTGTCAGACAACTGAGACAACTACTATGCATACAATGTGCATCTGCAAAATTCTAGATTATGCGCCAAATTATTTTCTGAAAGTGTCTATGATAATAATGATAGGCACGAATACATATTTCTACTACTACTCAAGTCAACGACAATTATCCGCTAATGACAGCACTTTTTCATTAGAACAACCCGTTTCCGTCTCTGTTTGCTTCTTTTCAACGAATAGAAAGTAATAGATTATTCAGATTTAAAGCAGAGCTATATTAATCCAACTTTACTTTCAGAAGAAAGGCGCAGTGTAGTGTAACTGTTACACGGTAACACCAACGCAAAACGTAACTCATTCACTAATTTCACCTGAATCAAGGAACAGATGGAGCAGAATCATAGCTGCTGTGAACTTGAATACTTCTTTAACTTAATATTCAATGTTCTTCAGTCTATGTCAAGATTTTTTTTACTTTAGTCCAAGGGGACTATTTTTTCCTAGTCACTCGAGGAACTATATTTTTCATTATAGGCATATTTCGTATTTGTTAAACAAATGTCTACACTACAAACCGTGCCTATTTCCTTACAAACTAGTGGCAGGTTACATACTTCGATACACCGTTACAAAAACGAGGGTGTAACAGCTTGCGTACGTCACGTCAGAATAAATTGACTTATATTCATGAGGTTACCAAATAAAATTTTATTTTTTGTAACAGCGCAGTAGTCAAGAACTCAAATCCCATCTGCATAGAGGATTTCTTACTTGCTACTGAAACGAGACAAAAGAAAGATTTGCGAAGCACGGATTAAATTCTTGGAGTCTTTATTGTTAAGAGTTAATTTCTTCCAGAGAGAGAGACGATCCACAATCTGACAATCCGCAACACATTTGTCCTTGGAAAGTGTTCGTAAAAGTTCCTGGAAGCAAGAAATTGTTTTTCTGAATGGCTCTATTTCATGCATATTTTTTTGTGCTAGCTAAGACAGATTCCAGTAGCAGTATGATGGAAGTGTGAAAATGAGATGACAAATTGCTTTTCTTTTACTGCAGCATAAAGCGAGAGGGGTGATTTAGATAATACCTCGTCTCGTAGGACCCAATTTGAAACTCGAAATAATAAAAGAAATAATAGAAAATGAAATCTTTTGTCTCCTTTGGTGTAAGTTAGATCTGGACATGATACGCTTTGCATCTGCTTTTATTATACCTAAGTGCTTTTCATTTTATAGCTTAATCTAACTTCCACACTCATTCGCTAGACTTCAATCTATTACATATTAGTTTACACTAGCAGTCATCTTGAGCAGTAATGCAGTCACATCAAGAATGAGTGCTTCCGCCAAAAATGTCAGTTATTTTTATTCAAAAGACTTTTCTTTCCTGCTCTTGTCACTATTGCTCTTTTATTTTCACTTGCTTGCGGACTTGCTTCCCATCCTTTGTTTCCAGCTCAAAGTCACCCTTTAATGGAACTTCATCTTGAGGCAGTTTGATTTTACTGCCACATATTTGACGAACTCTCAGGAAACAATGGATGTGAAGGAGAGGGAGCATCGTTGAAAACGGTTATTGGGTAATCCAATTCCATAAGTTATTTGTAGTTCATGGTTATAATTAGGGAAATTGGAACGGTGTCAAAAATTACGCAGTGACAGATTCTTAGAAATAATTTGTTGCTGATGACACAAGAACATGCTACAGCAAACATGTGCTCTACTGACATTGTGCGGTTTCGAAGGCTATAGTTTTGTCACTCACGCTCCTTTACAATGTGCATGGCTTATTGGTTCTCCGAAGACGAAGAAAAGGAGCTGTTATTGTTTTGTAAGGAATTGTTACATATTGTAAGCAAAGGTTAAAAGTTTTATTTATTTTATAATTAATATCTGTAACGCATATTACACACGCCTTAGTTGAGGCCGATGTCTATAAAATTCAATTTACTTTAGAAGATTTCGTGTTTGACAAAGATCTTCCCAGCAAGATTGCTTAAAAGAAACTGGAGAGCATTTTTACAATAAAGAAGCTGTGTATCTTACAGAACAGAAAATAAAAGCTTTTAACCTGGGTGCCCTAAGGTTACGAAAATAAGAGTACTTCTCTACTCGGTAGACCTATCTGCGACCACAGAAACACCGCCAATTGCGGAAGTCGACTTCTTGATCCTTACTACTTAGCTCGAAGGCTTTTATCTCGTTATGAATAATGTAACATTATGCCGAAAAAGCAATCTCCCAGAAATGCCGATGGTGGGTGCGGTAGTAGGGGGCAATAAATATTCATAATGCCATGCCCTTTCCGTGATTGTGAAAGTGAAATCTGCTTTTATTACAAAAGTTCAGTGGCTTGGCGTTCCATAAACAAAATATTGCACTTTGGCAAATCATGACAAGTGTTAGTAAGTTAGAAGAACGGATGGAAAAGCGCTGTAGCGTCATTTGACTGTCCTACCGGATAATTTGTGGGCAGAAAATGTTACAATGAACTCCATTCAACCTTCAGCTAGCTTTGTTTGATGATGAATAAATATGTGTACATTTTTCGTGTCTGGTCTCTTGCAACTTGCAACTGATAATTAAAAACTGTATTTGCTAGCTGTTCAGTCGGTCATGCGTTAAATTTTAGAAATCAATGAAAGTAGTTCCGCACCAATGTTTTAATAATTGCTAATAATATACCCAAGTTCAATAAAGGATGGTATGGACGCAATATAATAAATTAGCAATTAAGGTTTCTGCATGAAAGCACATGCAATGCAATGAATATAAATTAATTCTAATGTAGCATACACAACACTCGTACTCACTAATTCAGTCTACCTAACAAATTTAGCTGCTTTGTTTTTTCACAATCGAACTATTCAAATGTTCGGTGTAGATGGGAAACTAGGTATAAACTACAGACAGATACGTTATAAATTAATATAGCTGAATTATAAATAAATAGTTGATAACAGTACACTTGTTTGCTCAACGGCACAATTTAGAAAAAAAAAGTTGGGGACTGCGGTAAAAGCATGAGTAGCTAATAAGGCTTTTGAATGATTTCATCCTTTTAATTATCATCGTGCTTGTTTTGAGATGTGTAGCAATGGGAATTTGTTTGTGTTGGTAGTGGTAGACTGAACAAAAACATTAAATTTGAAGTTCGTCCAATCTTTTCTCTCTTTAGCCTGAGAGGGGAATCTTTTTGATCACCTCTTTGACCTCCTCCTGTGTCATGGAACAGTACTAAAATAAAATCAATAAAATACATTGAATTTAGCAAAGAATGGCAAAAATTGTTAATAATGAAATGTGCATGAATTAGGCTCAATAATATTGTAATGTCGCGTGACTAGCCGGGAAGAGGTAAATATATCTATAGTACAATCAAAAATAAAACTGAATGAACAGCCGTAAATTATCATTGTTACCTGCTCCACTTTGCTTTCGTGAAGCTCCAGTATCCGATCATGGAATCTGCAAACACGGTGAGGCGTGTCGGAGGCTAGTGTAGCCAAAAAATCGCATGAGTGAGTCAACTACTTAGTTTTCGTAAATGGAGCTAGGATTCATTTTGGTATGCATTATTAAAATTAAAATACAAGAAGGTTTACACTTACACTCATCTCCCATATCCGCCAATACTTCATCGTAGAAGAGAAACACTAAAAATTCCATAAGGCATGATAAAATTTATGCATGAGCACTGTGGAATTATCGCGATTTCATAATTCATTCTAAATTGATGACATGAAACTGATAAGACACTCGTTTCAAAGTGTTGTGATCAAACGTGCTTTACCTACCTGGACCAATGAAATCCATCCAACTTGATGCCTTGACCTGTTTTTATTTCATTGAAAATTTTCATTAAAAATGCGTTTTCGAGAAATCATTGAGAATTTTCATGAACAATTCGTTTAGCTGAAACTGTAATCTACTCTAACCTATTCTAAAACAAACGTTTATAAACTACTCAAAATTCTGTGCATTAAACTAACAACAACAACTCTATGCTAAGACAGAAACGAAATAGTCCTCATTTCTCATGAAATACAATAGGACACAACATAATAACCTGGTAAATCTCGCAAATAAACTCTTAATATTTTAATTAGACTTACCAGTTTTGCGAGATTTACCAGGTTAACTAGGCCCATTTATTTTCAATAATTTTTCGAATTATTTTTTCATGAACATTGCATCAAAAAATTCAATGAAAATTATCTTGATTGCGATCACTTACCGCTGGGAAATGTTTAAGCACTTGCTTCTGGAAAACTCCCACATCCAACTCCATTTCGTCATTCACCTGGTGAATATTTCAGCAGATGGTTCATTTGAAAACATATTGTTTACAATAATCCCAAATCAAAATGAAAGAAAATGATTATGGAATATTTTTTGGTGTGAAATGAATTTTAAAGAGTAATTTACATACGGCCCCCACGCCATTCAGGAAGCAAGTAGCGTCGCACTGAAAAATAAAATAAAATATAGTCTCAGACAGATACACATGCTACATTTTGATTGCTGCACTATGCCATTGCCTTTTATTTAAATCAAGTATAAATAAAGCAAGAAGTGTTGAACCGGTAGGGCATTCAGCATTCTGCTCTGGAATTTCTTTCATTTAACTTACGCAACGCATACGACTCTCATAAACTGAATCGACTCTCCAGAATTGGACAGTGCATGATAGCATGAAATTACCTGAAGGAATTGAAACGAGCGTATGCTAGGGGAAGGAATAGATTAGAATCTACGCTCCATCCTTAACTTTCACTTCCCTTCTCACAATCACAGCACAACAACGGAGAGGAATTGGATGCGTTGAGCATAAATTTCATGAATAGTAAAATAGAACAGAGCATAAAAACATCTGAAGTAGTTTTGTCTGTTTTGCCTACCTCGGGTCCCATGTTTTTGAGACACTCTGACATCTTGGTCTCATTGGATTGAGCTTCCATTATTTCCATTGCCGTCCACGGCATGGGCTTTCCGTGACAGCAGCCTGGTGAAGCCTTTCTTCGGTTATAGGAGCAAGCGGGAACCAGTTTCTCGTAATCAAGCTTCATTCAAAAACAGCGAAACAATTCCAATCAAACTTTCTTTCTCCAGAAAACAATAAATTATTATGTCACTCACAAAGTCTTGATTACGCAAGAAATAGTGTAAACGGAGAAAGAAAAGTACAATGGACGAACGTTTAATCATTTAGCAATTATCATTCAGAAAAAATTAAGCATAAATTACAATGTACATACTCACCGACAATTTTTTAATTTTATTCGCATCCTCTGGCTTTGGCAGTCCGTACGAACAGAGAAAGTAGAGGGCATCGAGAAAGCATTTTTGAAAGCTCAGGGGTGTGTAGCAGGGTGTTGCGGTATTCTTCATTGGTTTAAAGCAGTCAAAATTTGCGGTCATTACAGAACGGATGCGACTCTTTGAAACTTCTGTAAGCCCATCAGTCAAATGCTTAAAGAAAACATTTGGCACTATTTTCCCATCTTTGTCAATCTGAATAAACGAAAAAATTTCTCTTGTGAATTGCAAGCAACGAATCTTCTCTTTTTCATCAGCTTTCATTAAGCCCATTTATCCCAATCCCATGCTGAGTTTTAATTCCCAAGGTAAGACGGGAGCTGTAAAAACTTGATAATTTAGACTAACAAATGAACATGACAATCAATTAATGCGATCTAAAACCTTGAAGTTGAAAATACAAAAACAACGTTATCTAACTAACTACAAAGCGGAATTGTATTTGGTTTAGAAACAAGCGGAGAACTCAGGCGACTAAATTTACGTAACGTACCCATTTTATAACACAGACTTTTGTGAAAAAACAATTGTTACCCAAATTGAAATTGAAATACGGTAGCTGTATGGAAATAAAAGTTGAACTTACTGCACCCAACTTTTTAAGTGAACAAGTGTATGCACACCACTGAGCATCAGGAAGGGCATGTCATCGCATGGTAGTCACATGAAAGTCAGAACGAAAAGAAAGGACATTTATGCATCACAAGAGTCTTCCTTTGACAAGGTCAGACTTGGCCTTTTAAATTCTTTTATAACAAGATATATTATAGACAGACAATAAAGAGTCTTGCCAAGGAGCAGACTGCCTTTGGAGTGAATCAGACCGTGAATCGTACATAAGACATTGTACATTCTACAGAATATTTTATTTATTGTATTAAATTAACATTTGCATTAAGATATGCATACAATCCTGGCCTGCAGTCACTCCCTCCCACCAAATTCATTTGCCTGCATAAAATCTCTCCTCCTCTCTACTATATCGAAGAATTTGGTGTTGATTTAACCTTAATATATATTTTTTAATTTGCTTTCACTCATCCCTACGAGAGTAACCTCAAACAAATCCAAACACCCACTCACCAATTTTTCACTATCCAGCATCCCGTCCCCGTCGGTTTTTGTTGAAATTGCACACTCTCCCGTGGTTTCTGGTACAAGAGTTACAACAGGAAGCTGCTTTCCACGGCAGCAGACAGCACCATCACTGAGTCGCTGGTAGAACGGACGTTGTGGGTGATTTTGACAAAACCTTTCCGAGGGATCCAACATGTAGATGCCTTGAATATTCACTTCGTGACCCACTGCAGCAGCTCTTGGTGCTGTTGCTGAGTTTGGAGATGGCGAAGCTCCATTTGTGGCCGCAGCACTCTTTGATATTGGCGGTCTTGTTGCGGCATTAGTCGCCCTCACATTGAAATTAAATACCAGAAATAATAAGATAAACGCACCAGCTACTCTCTTTTGCGAATTCCAGCTAATTTCCATTATTGTAAGGCTTAAGAAAAGCCTGATTTTGGTTGTTATTTATAATGTCTCTTTAAAGTAATCTCTTTCGTGGAATGGAATGTGTTATTTGATACTGAAGAGCACTACGGATTTTTCCTACGCAGACTCGGTTCTAATCTGAACTGCAACAACGGAAGCTGCAACAAGCACACAGATTTTTATGCGTTTCAGATTGACACACGATTCGTGATATTTCATCTTTCATGATCGGCAATTATAAAGCAGCCAAAAGTCTGAATAATAGTAGCGGGTCTTGAAAAGGGTAAATACTCTACAAAGGCAGTCTCTGTCAGGGTTATTGTTGGGTTCATGAAAACAGGATGACATCAATAAAAGACTATGATAAAGCAAATTCCGGTTGAGGTAGCAATAATTTGAATTTGGAAGTCACGGAAATCTGTTTTCACGCCACCTGACAAAGGTTGGTGTTTCTTTGTGTTGACTCTACAAATAAGAACGTTTGAAGAGAAATGTGTCATGCATGCAACTGGAGTAAAGCACAAATGTAAGCTTCAGGGAATCGTATTTATGTATAAGTATCTAAAAACCACAAGCCAAGCCAAAACAGGAAACTCGAGTTTTGATTTTCTATGGTGTGCAACAACAACGGAGGTTTAAAAACAATGAATTCTGCTTGGAGCACCCCTTCAATTCGGGATCCTTGCATCAAAGTATTGAATAAAACTTGAAATTAAGTACGTCTTGTCTTCACTTTGATGTATCTAACTCCAAAAAGATTGCTTAGTCTACCTCATTTTACAAGGTACTTGAACCAGAGCTCGCACAAAGTAAACGGGGCGTGAGAAATATCACTCCATGATACATAAATATAAAGTTGCTAAAAAAGCTTTAGCAGCGTTTTCCAGCATACACTTGAGTAACCTGCTTGGATTTTCTTGCCTTAGGTAACACTTCCCTGAATGTTGTATCCGATTCCGAGCCCCATGTCCTTATAAACCCATGTACTTTATTCCTCGTGTTGATACGTTAATGGCAGTCGCCGGAACAATCTACTTAAATTTTCAGTATAGAGAAGGTCTGCACAATCCGAACGAAGACTTCCGTTGATTCATCACTTCTCGGGTTGTTGTTCCCATGCTGTGTTTACAAATGCGGAAAAGATGAAAATTGGAATCACGTTGAATTACGTTTATTTCTTGGATAAATAAAATTGAGCTGCCTAATGTGGAATTGAAAAAAGGCAAAGAAAAAGATGCACTCGTGGGTAGGTTAGATGAATAAGATACATGTATACTCCTGAGATCAGACGATGACGTATGTGAGTTAAAATTACTTAATCGTTTGTCTGACGCCACAGCTTTTTGAAGTAGGCCTTAAGGATAGAAAGAGCAACGACTGCTTGCAGAGCCTATTTTTTGTTGATTTTGCATTCCAGTTTCATACGCTCTTCGCATTCCACCCTTATCGCGTTTTAATCAAGGACCGTGTTTTGTTAAACCCATTTACATATCATATAAAATGTGTGTTTAAATGTTTAAACAATACTGCGTATTTAGGAAAACTACGTATATGTCAAAATACATATTTACTACTGTCAGAAACTATTTTGTTTTAAATTGCAAAAAGGGTAGAGGAGATGCAGGCGGATGTGGTAATCTTATCAACAACATTGCAACATTGACCGTTTTCATTCACGTCACTCATTCTCCAACTTTGAAGAAAAAATTGCACTCTTTTTATATCAGGGCGTCAAGAAAGTTTGAGCTTTGTAAATAAGGCTGAGCTGGGACGAGACTCGCAAAAACTTTTTTAGCAGCAAAAATTCAGGCGGCACACTCTGGAATCAGAGAAGAAAAAGATAATATTCCAAATCCATGCTGTTGCCAGTATTACATTTTTGTTTATGATAGCCTATGTATCATTCAAAAAAATGGAGCATATTATCGGGGCTCTATTGACTTCTGTGAAAGAAAATGTACATTTTACTGCAGTACCATTTGGTTTTACTAAGTCACAAAAGCAAACTTTTATTTGCCAGTCCGTAAAACGCAGTTTGCAACTTCATCGACAAGACCATTTCAGTGAATGACTCTATGATTACTCAGCCAGCAAAACCACATTTACTAACGCACGGAAAAGATGGTCACTTAAAATATAATTTATTGCCCACCATTACCAAACCACTGCCTGGTCATATCCAACACTAAAAATCATTTCTACAAACCACGAAGGCATTTATACCATGTGCGACCGGAGGCTGGTTAAAATTGTGTAGAACAGCGTTATCCCTAATATTTAATTTAATTACCCCTGCGCCAAATCACACGTTGCACAGGAAGTCAAGAATTCTACCGATTCCAATTGGAGTCTGAACTTTATGACAAGTTAATACCCAAGTTTTCTACAAAAGTGAACTTTCTCTTGAAGACGTATAATACTGTAAATAACCTTGTTTTAAGAGCTGATAAATTGCCCCCTTTCTCTTCTTTGCAACAAGAAAGAATGTAAAGGGAGTGAGATAAAGTTATTTTTGGAGGTTGAACGTAATAGATCCGTACCTAATGCGACGAAAGGCATTTTCAGTGACTGCAGTGAACAGAGAAATGTAGAAAGTGCTTTGAAAAAGAATTCTTTCTTAGAAGTAATAACGTCTTAGATAACCTTCTGGCTCCCGTCACAGTGACACAGAGTGCAGCGGTCATTTAATTCGCCTTTTGTTATAATAATACCTAATCAGCTCCTGTTCTCTTTGTAAAATAACACCGAGAAAAAAGATGAGATCACATATTTCATCATCCTTTACCCTGGCATTCACTCTGTTAAAGCCTTTTTCTTTTCTTTGCCTCTTCTGGACGTGCTCTCGCCACTTGAGAAGGACTGCTGACACCATAATGAAAGTAGGATTGGTTGTGCAGCCGTTACTGCTCTTAATTCTTTTCAGTCCCCAAGTGAATGGAATCATGCCTGATGAAGAAACTACAGGATACAGTGCCACCAAAACAAGCCCTATTACTCCGCTTGATGTAGAATGTGCTCAATACGAAAAATGCTCCACGTGTATTCAATCGTTGGGATGCTTGTGGTGCAGAGACAAGGTACGTAGGTTGAAAGAAGTCAGGTTAAATAGAAATGAATAAAATTATGCGAGTGACTTGGAACGGAACGTCAAAGGCATAAATAGGCAGTCATCTATATTCAAGGCAGCAGAGCGTTAGCGGTTTAGCAAAGCGAATGCCTGCAAAATCTTTGATCAGCTTTTTAATGTGTGTGAACCCAATGATCTCAGAAAACATGATTCGTAAAACTACGTTTTGTACAGATGACAGAGCTGTGGGACGCCTTTAGGTTACCTTGTTTGAATTTATAGATGATACTGCAGTTTGTAAAAATTCCACATAAAATAATATTTTCTGTGATGTAGTTTTTAAAAGTCCTTTGAACCTCAATAATTAAATTAGTGATAAATTTTATGTTTCGCAGAAACTATCTTTAGATTCAAGGCGATGCTTTGCGAATGACTCATATCCTCTTGAATGCAGGGACACTGAAAATCCACAAGCATCAGTGAATGAGTAAGTGACCTTTTCTATTGTTTTCTCTTCATCATCATCTCATCTCCATCCTCTCTTTATTAATTTAGTATGCAAGCAATGCAATCAAATTACGCTGACTACACGGAAGAGAACGATTCTTTTCCGGATCTGAATATGATTCTAAGAACAATTAATATTGTTGTGCACGAGTAGTTTTTATAATATGCAGTATTTAACATTAATTTAATCCATGTTGTACCCGAATGCTTTGCTTCTACTCAAGTTTTCTTTGATGTGCTAAGTTGAAGTGCTATTTCATCATTAGGAGAAAATCAGAGACTGTTGCCAATAAAGTGATATCAAACGATAACATTAAGATTCGTCCCCAATTGGTTGAACTAAGCCTACGGAAAGGGCAAAAGATGAACATTTCAATCGAGTACACTGATAAAAAGCATCGGCCGTTAGATCTGTATATAATGATGGACTTATCCTGCTCCATGAAAAAGCACAAGGTAAAGATATTAATATTAAGGTCGCACAAAGGCGCAAAACATTTTCCGTATTAAACTGAGTGTTGATCAAGGTTTATTGCGCAACGAATGTCAAACTTCATTTATGTAATTCATGTCACTCGTTATTAAACTGAAATAAAATGACATCAACATCCTCTTTATTAGGACAAAGTGGCAAACCTCACGACCACCCTGGCAGAAAATTTGAAGAATCTAACAAGCAACCTGCGGATCGGGTTTGGCTCCTTTGTTGACAAACCATTACCTCCGTTCGGTTTTCTGGGGCAACCGAAAACCAGGCTTTGCGAAAACGAAGCAGTGGAATCTTTACCATACGGCTTTAAGAACCACTTGAAATTGACCGACGATGTGGAAAAATTCATTGTAAGTCTCCACTGCCTTCCATGAGTTGTTACAAGATTCCTGATAGTCTATTGTATATTTTCCTAATGTCAAATTATTTGTGCGTAAAAAAGGAAGGAGTAAAAACTGCTGGAATAAGTTCCAATATTGATTACCCAGAGGGTACGCTGGATGGGCTGTTGCAAAGCACGGTCTGCACCGAAATCGGTATGCAGATAAAGTCACTTTGTATCCTTTTTTTATGGTTCATAAGAGATCTGTTGAGAACACACGCCAGGAGGTTTGTCAGTGGCTCATTTTAGTCGTTCGGAATTACTGAAAAAATAATACACGATATTTACATTTCATTATTCCTAGGATGGCGCACCACAAAGGGAAACAGAAGACTTATTGTAGTCTCCACCGATGGATCTTTTCATTTAGCAGGAGATGGAAAGGTTTTAAAGCTCAAACTTTTACTGATCGGATAAAATGTGTCGCCGGATAGAAAACTGTTTTATACGACTTTGATAATTGAAAAGTTTCTTTTTTCCTTTTAATTCCATGCTTTTGCATATCCCCAAATTTATCCAACGTTGTCCTTCTAATTGAAGCTTGTGGGTGTTGTTCTACCCCATGATGGCTCTTGCTACATTGACTCCTCCGGGATGTATACACACGCAACTGTCCTGGATTATCCGTCCGTTTCTCTAGTACGGCAGAAAATTCGGGAAAATGACGTATTTGTTATTTTTGCGGTAACAAAAGAGCAAGAATCCAACTACAACCAACTCTCGGAGCATCTCCACCCATTCGCTCGTTACACAGCGCATTGGTGATGATAACTCAATTACCAGTGTGATTGAAACTGAGTACAAGGTGCATACACATGCTTCATTTTATTGCTTTCACAACCTACGCAATAAGTAGCACTTGACATATTTCGTGAAAATAATTCTCGATTTTCCCTTTTCCAATATGTGATACATATTACGAGTACCTCATTAAAATGTATACTTATGCCTGTAGAAACTTGTCAACACTGTCACGTTATTAAGTGAGTATAGCCACAAGGACTCAATTGGGATAAAATTCTACGCAAAGTGTCCAGGACAAAGTGAATTCTTGAATAGCAATCAATGTAATGGAGTCGGTCCTGAAGTAACCGTCAGGTAAATAACATGAAACACAAGGATGATTTTGATACTTAAGGTTTTTGAGAGATCGGTGAAAGTGTAAATAATATTATAGGAAACCGTCTAGTCAAGTCTCTGATACATTATTTATACGAAGCGAAAATCAATAGATAAATATAGAAGGCACAAAACCTATCCTTTAAAAAGATGTCATCAAGAAGATATTTTCGCTTATCCGACCTTGCTCTTTGGTTTATATATACAATATACCCCGAAGCCTTACGTGGGCAGATCATGCCTAAAATGTTATATAAGGCCTAGTCAATAATAAAAGAGACTAATTTCAATTAGTCACCACTACTAAACACGTAGAGATGTATTGGTGGTTAGTGGCTCAGTTTAAAGCTTAGACGTTCAGCTTTCAAAGGAGCCCTCAGTCACCTAAAATGGATGCAAGTTGATGAAATTTGAGATAGTAAAGCAAATTTTTTAATTTTAACGTTTTTTAAAGTCGACATTTTATTTAAGTGCTTGATTTTTCACGGCCACCATTTATTTTGAAATAAAGGAACAATTTTAATTTTACGGTTTTAAAGTCGACATTTTATTTAAGTGCTTGATTCTTCACAGTCACCATTTATTTTGAAAAGGAAATGTACTGTTTTATTCTATGTTTATTGCTGATTATTTTTACGTGCGGACGATACAAAGCCGTACACAGGCAATTGCGAGTTGGACGCAAAACCGTAGCTTTTTATTTTTTTAAAAAAATATTTCCCTTCCACAAAATTTTCCATTTGCCTTTCCCAAAAAGCCAAAATGGGTGGTAAAATTTTTCCCGCTTTACTATTATATCCCAGAACTTCTGCAATTCGTATCCGTTTTAGGTGATTTATGGCTTGTTTGAAAGTTGTAAGTCTAAGCTTTAAACTGAGCCACAAACGATCAACATATCTCTGCATTTGCAGTAGTGATAACTTATTGAAATTAGTCTCTGTTATTATTGAATTGGCCTTAAGAATGCATTTTATTTTCTCCTGAAACATGTATAATGAATAATGGATGAGCAGTTTCAAAATTGAAGTACAGCTGAAGGATTGTCCATCAAGTCCTGACTCATGGTTGTCGAACGTAACAATATATCCACAGTCTTCCATTGAAGATTATATGACTATCAAGTTGTCCAAGCTTTGTGGGTGTGACTGTGAGGATGAAACCTCAACCGGATTACAAGACGTGAGATAAAGTTGAAAAATGCAAAAAATTCGATGCTTACACGTTTGCATTGGATCGATCTTTTCGAGTGGTTTCAAATAGTTGACACGCATTTTTTCTATAGGATGCGATAAATTCAACGAAGGAGTGCTCCAATAATGGTTATCTGCAGTGTGGAATTTGCAAGTGTAATTCGACATGGGGAGGACCTTTCTGCAACTGTTCTGCCAGCGATGGTGGTATAATCCATCAGAATGAATGTGTTGATCCAAAAACTAATTTGCCTTGTAATAACAGGTAAAATATTGACTTTGAGCGCAAAACTTTTCCATTGTACAAGGTGCAGCCGGTAAGCTCCGTTTTAACCTTTAATTCACCTCTTGAATAATTCTCCAGGGGAATCTGCGACAGCTGTGGAAAATGCAAATGTCATCCGGTCGACGGAAATTCTAATGTTAGTAAAAAGGCTTGCAGCATTAAGCCTAGATAAATTAGCATCCTTTCTCTTAATAGCACTGTATCTAATTCCGGTTTGGTTGCAGGCTTTTGGAGGAAAATACTGCCAATGTAATAACACAAACTGTCCTCGGCACTCAAGCGATAAGGGTTTATGCAACGTGGCTGCAGACGATGGACCGCATGGTCACTGTGAATGCAGCCGTTGTATTTGTGAGAAAGGGCGATTTGAAGGGTCAAGATGTGAATGCCCTACAAACACTGTAATGACTTTATTATCGCAAGTGAAAAATTCTTACCTTTAAATGTAGCAAACAGCCGTACACGAAAGTAGTCTGGGAATTTGTACTAATGGCTGCAAACTATAATCTGGCGTCGTTGGATAAATTCTTGGTTGGTTGTTGTTTTGTCATAAAAGAAGGCCTTGAAGTGAAAAACTAAAGTATTATTTCAGCCAAGGGAATAGAATTTCACGGGAAAAACTTTTTTCTGTTTTATTTTTAAAGACAATGTGCCTGGATGCGAATGGAAATATTTGCAACGAGCATGGATCATGTGAGTGTGGAAAATGCGTTTGTAAATCCAACTACAAAGGGGAGCATTGCGAAATCCAGCATGCAAAAGTTGTACGTAAAAACAACCATCTATCTTCTTAACTTGGCTTTGTCTGGAGTAGAGCACTTTCTCTTTTCTATTATTACTGTAACAAAGAAAGCTAAAAGTTTCTCTTTACAAAAACGACGTTACAAAAGCCCCGCTTTCGCTTTTCTTTCCTAGTTGACTTCTCTCAAAAACTCTTGTGACCACTGTTTCAAGTCACGGGTACTTCCTTGATAATATTAGTATTATATTGTACCGGGTTACAACATATATCTAGCTAACAAAGCATAAAACTCGTATTAGTCTTTCTCATCTTCCCACTATCTATTTACTTGAAGGAAAGTTGTATTTCCTTTTCCTTTAGGACGGCTTCTGCCTCGTTGCCAACAGGGAAGAAAAATGTGTTGAATGCCTCGTGTCGACTACTCAAAAAGGGAAAACTGATGGATCAAGGAGCGAACAATGTGAAGAGGAGTGCAAGGACATTTCTATTGAATTCAAGCAGAGACTTGGTAAGGAATTGCTGGATTTTTATGCAACTGTGTCAGTGGGAGCATCTGTAAACTGTCACAATAAATATTTTACATGACTTGCTTTGCATTATTGGATAATATATGGTAAATGGAAAAGTTGCTTCGATTAAAAATGAGAAAGACTAATACGAGTTTTATGCAACTGTGTCAGTGGGAGCATCTGTAAACTGTCACAATAAATATTTTACATGACTTGCTTTGCATTATTGGATAATATATGGTAAATGGAAAAGTTGCTTCGATTAAAAAAAGAACGTTTGATATTGCTGGCTTTGTATTGGTACTCACAGAACAGCCTTGTTCTTACGCTATGTGCGTTTACAAAAGTGCGAAATTAAATCTTTCAATTTGAATCACAAGGTGAGCAAGGTGTCAAACGCGTGCTGGGGTACCAAGGTTGACGACAAAGGCTGTCGGTTTGACTACATAATCCGGGGTAGAAATACCATTAAAAATGTAACCTACCTGGAAGTGGAATTCGCGGAAACAGTGCTCCGTGAAAAGTGTCCAACTCCTGCACCAATTTTTGAAATCATTGTGGGAATCATCGGAGCAATGCTCTTCATCGGTGTAATATTACTTCTGTTATGGAAAACTGTCACTCACATTAAAGACCGAAAAGAGTATGAGAGATTTGAGACGGCCATTCAACAGGCCTGTTGGAACACGGTAATGCTTCACAATTATGCATATTCACTTGAAATACATACATATTCCAATATTTGTCTTTTGCCAAAAAAGTGGCTCCAAATTTTTACAATAATGCGAAATGTGTATTGCCATTACAGCAAGAGAATCCGTTGTACAAGTCGACCACTTCACAATTCAGAAATCCGGCTTACCTCGACTACGAGGAGAGCGAACCGACCTAATGTATCTACAATTTATGAAATATGTATTGGAATTACAGCAAGAGAATCCGTTGTACAAGTCGACCACTTCACAATTCAGAAATCCG
Organism: Cyphoderus albinus; assembly: GCA_021029165.1. NCBI lineage: Eukaryota > Metazoa > Arthropoda > Collembola > Entomobryomorpha > Paronellidae > Cyphoderus > Cyphoderus albinus. The sequence goes on along the minus strand of VYYJ01002672.1, from coordinate 1,514 downwards.
GCTTACCTCGACTACGAGGAGAGCGAACCGACCTAATGTATCTACAATAGATTTATTCAATGAAATAAATTCTGGTTAAAATCCAATTACCAATTCTTGGAAATAATATTCAAATAACAACGTGGACATATAGACATAAACATAATATGTATTGTTCAAGTTATAACTTTTTATTTATTGTTTTTTATATGTTGGTCTAAATGTAGAGTAAGAGAAAGCGCGCATTTTTCATGATATGTCCATACAAAATTGCCAAAATGTGTTCATTTTATTTTACCATACGTCAATAAAAAATCATAACTACGCGTCAGTTTCACCGATGCACAGGAAATTACAGTCGCAAATCACGAACAAAGATTAGCATGAGACTAAACTAAAAAAAACAAGAAAATTTTGCTTGTGGGAATATAGATTGATAAAGTTGACTGCGCAAAAACAAGTACAACCCGAGAACGCCAGTTGAAATGCAATTGCAATATTGAACTTGATGTTCATCAAACTCACGCTCCAGGAGTGACTGCTCATCAGTTTGAAGTACCATTTTCAATGTACCAAAAGTACCAATAATTCTGTTCATTTCGATTGCAGATCGTGATAAGCAACGCTTCAATTTTTACTATATTGCTCATTCGCACTCCGAATTTAAAATATCGACAACATTTGCTTATGGGAAGCTCTTTTCAAGCTACGCAGCAGATTCATAAAATTCATTTCCAAAATAAATAACGTCCGGACTGAGCGATCTGCTCGACGAAATTAGAAAAGGAAGTTCTGCGAATAAAAATTGTTGTTTTTTACAATTTTTCAATAGAGGTGAACTTGGGAGACAAAGGTTTTAACATTAAAACCAAGTAAATAAAAACTAGTTTTTGCTGCTCTAAATTAAAGTTACATTTCGAAGTCTAAACAAACGGGAATTGAACTGCGTTGGTAGTTACGCTTCAACTTGTAACAACTTCCAAGTACAGCGAAAATAGAGCGACGCTCAGCCCGGAGTGTTTTCAACACTCATCATGATCTGCTCTGATCAAAATTAAAGGCTCTGCTGCTATTTAATTCTGAAAGGAAGTAAAAGTGAAAAGTGAAGACAAAAGATAAAACGGAAAAGTTTATTTTGTGGAGTTGAATAAACAGGAAAATTTTCAGCAAATGAAAAGCATGCATCTTTGCATCTTGCCATTTAATACTGCTCTCGTCCTTCCTTGCCTCACTTTCCACTTTGGCATGTGGGAGGAATATGGGATATGCCTGTTGCAATGATGATTATATGTAATGTATCTCGACCCATTAATTAATGAGAAATAGTGCAGATGTGAATAACCAGAATAAAAGATTTTTGCAGTGACTTTCCCAAGTGAACAATATCGCGCTATTTATTTAAATAGTGAGCTCTTCTTCGTCTAATTAATTAATTAATGTTGCCGGGTAGAGCGTAATAATAATGAATTATTAAGGCTTATAAAGCAATGCTAGTGAACCACAACTGAAGAGTCCTACTTCACGGTGCGCAACTA
>VYYJ01002671.1:0-20143 GCA_021029165.1 Cyphoderus albinus | reverse complement strand
ATTGAAATACACAGGGAAGGTATGTAAGAAAATGGAGAATCTTTCTTTTACTCATCTGACCAAAGTCACCAAATGTATTAGGGAAAGAGAATTATTATTATTATTATAGAAATTTTAAAAAGCCCACTGTAGAAGGAAAGGTGAAAACTTTCTATGAGCCACCTATGAGCTTTCTAAGAAATTGTTCGTAAACGAGTAAATAACAATATGAAGAGAAGAGACCACCAACGAAGATTGAAGAGATGCAGCTGCTCACTTTTTGCACGACATTGCCCCTAAAAGCATTTAATTTGGGAAGGAATGTTTTCAAGTTTGCTGTTGTTTGGTTGATTGTTTATAGTAAAAAAAAAAGCGTTCTATAAATGTGTTTTTGACAAACAAAGTGATTTCTGTTTTATGTGACTTTCACTTGTGACTTGTTTAATTGTCCAATAATTCTACACATAAATTGTTTTGTTAAATTGAGAAAATCGATAATGCCACCGACATTGATTTTAGACAATGGAGCGTACGCCATCAAAGCTGGATTATCCACGGCAGATAAACCCCGGTATAAAAAGTTATTTTATTTTAAAACTTAACTGCATTGAGTACAGATTGAATTGAGTTTGAACATTGAAGGCATAATTTTTGTTGCAATTTAAAGGATAATTCCCAACTGCATTTCCAAAGCTCGGAGTGAAAGGAGACGACCTTTCATTGGTGACCAGATAGATGAGTGCCGTGACACTTCCGGTCTTTTCTTTATTCTCCCCTTTCAGAAAGGTTACATGTCGAACGCAGACACGGAAAAGACCATTTGGGATTATTGTTTCAGCAAAGATGTGTTAAATATTAGTCCTCCAGAGACAGACATTATTATAACGGAGCCACAGTTTAACTTCAAATTCCTCCAGGAGGTCGTCTGTGAACTGCTGTTCGAAGAGTATGAGTTCCGATCCGTTTGCAGAACAACAACAGCAACATGTGCGGACTATTACTACTCCACAACCGAAGCGGCCTCGAAAAAAACGGTGTGCTCCTTGGTGGTTGACTGTGGTTACAGCTTCACCCATATAGTGCCCTTTCTCAATGGAGTGAAAGTAACCGAATCTGTTAAAAGAGTGGATGTTGGCGGAAAAGCGTTGACAAACTACTTGAAAGAAATAGTTTCATACAGACAACTTCACGTCCTGGACGAGACATACTTAATGAATCAAGTGAAAGAGGACCTGTGTTACGTGGCTGCTGATCTATATGAAGAATTCGAAATTGCGAAAAAAAGACTCCCAGAAAATACCATAATGCGGGATTATGTTCTTCCAGACTACAGCACTATTCGAAGAGGTTACGTTCGCAAGTTGGAGGAGACGGGGCGTAAAGCAAAGGAAAGTGAACAAATTCTCAGACTGAACAATGAGAGATTCACAGTGCCAGAGTTACTATTTCACCCCTCAGATGTTGGAATTCCTCAAATGGGTATCTCAGAAGCTATTGTTCATGTCGTTGAATCTTTTCCTGAACCATTGCGACCGCACTTTTACGACAATATCGTACTCGTTGGAGGAAGCGCTTCGTTTCCCGGATTTAAGGAAAAAATTTTGAAAGATGTGAGAAGCAATGCCAGTATTTACACAGATACCAACGTTTTTCTTCCGGAAAAGTAAGTTGCTTGATGAAAATATGAAATCGTTTAAACATGAATTATGAACTCTGTAGGTTTATAAAACTCGTTATGTTTTGCAGTCCCACCGTGTACCCCTGGGAAGGAGCAAAGAAATTCAGCAAGGACCCAGAGTTTTCTAAATATTTGGTGTCACGAAACACGTACAATGAAAAAGGGCATAATGCTTTCGTTAAGATATGTGACATCTGAAGTAACTTAAAGCCTAAAATCGTGAAACAAATTGTATGGTAAATACAATATACAAGTTTTATTCCAATTTAAATCAATAAACGCCTCCAAGTTGTTAACAAATATTTGTAAATAAATCTTTCGACTGATAATTTTGTATACAAGTTTCAATTTCATATGATTTTGTTTGTTGAAATAAATAACATCAGATTAGAATAATTCAGAGGCGATTCAATGATATTTAATGGTATCTACGCTTTGTAGTGGGAAGCTTACATTGTGATCCTAGACGATTTTGATGAGATCTCAAATAATTCCGACTCCTGTAACCTTTAGAGCAGACCTCACAGATGAAAGCTCGCTCCTTGGAATGGCGAAGAGAGTGGTGCTCTAACAAATCAATTTCCGTAGGATACCCCAATTGACAGTCAGGAACAAGGCACAGGAACGGTCTCTTTCCTTGGTGGACCTCTAAATGGTTCTTATACGCGCTGGCAGAAAGTAATTCCCTCTCACAGATTGGACATTTTAGCTTATCTTCGGTTCCCTGTGATTCTTCTTGAGCCTGAGCGGCAGTAGTTGCAGCAGGTGGAGGCGTTTCTTCTTCGGAATCCGAAGAACTTGAAGGAGGTGTTGCCGGAGTCGGAAGTTTGATTTTCTGTGTTTGTCTGGGCTTGGGTTTGGATCTGCTTCGTGTCTCTCCGGTTCCGATTCCGATCAATTCAATAACACTGTCGGTTAATTTGGTTGGAGTGTCTGGCGTCTCTGGCGTTTCGCCAATTTGTCTGCAATATTTTAAATGTAAGTTTTATAGCTGGAACTTTTCATTTAAAAATGGATTTCAAACATCCTTATTTAAATTTTAAAACTCACACGTTTGAGTAAAAGTCCTCGTACTCCACATCCTCATCTTCGTTGAGTGTGTTGAGGTATTGTGTTGGGTTGGTAGGGATTGCACCAGTAGCAGCTATGGAGGCTTCCCTATCTAGAGTTAATGAATCCGAAATCTTCTTCATTGTCAACGTTAACGTGTACAGTCGTTTTATGACGAATCCTTTGATGGTATTCTAGTTTCTGTTGATCGGTAAAATTGCGATCACAACCATCGCATTTAAAGTTAAATTTAACTCTCTTTTGTTGAACTCCAGCGTTTTTCCCTGGAACACTGCCTTTCGCAACTTTTCTTTTACCCATGGTCAGTTGCAAGTTTGCAAGTTTAGAAAAAAACTAATAAAGATTAATTGTCGCCCTTTCCAACCCCAATGCTGTGTCGATAAGCCGCCCTTCTATGTTGCAACATGTTGCAAAATAAAGAAAATGTCTGCCTCTCCAAAATCCAGGGACGGTAAATACATAATGCATTAAATAAAGCAAGACAGGAACTTTATGTAAATTGGATGCATATAAAAAGCCTTTATTCGGAAAAGAAAATTTAAGAGAAGGAAAAAATAAATAGAATAGGAGGCATCGTATAATTCAAATACAATAAGAAATCTGACTGCTAATGTAATGTAATAGGTAAATGAAAAACCTCTATAAACTATACTAAACCATATTTTGAATAATTATTCTTTTCAATGCATAAAATCATTTTTCTTATCGGTTTGCTGGCTCAGTCTTAGTCGTTCTTAATGATATTCATCTTCAGAAGTCGATATCGAAAGGTGTACTGGTTGTTGGTTCTGCGTTAAATGGAACAATGGTAAGCTCATGTCATGCACAGTGGTCCTTTGCCTCGTCCCGTGTAATGGAAAGATTCCTCCGTAGAAATCGTCACTGAAAGCATCCGAGAGGGGTTGCTGCTGTTGTTCTTGTCCATTCGTGATGGATGAGAAAAAATCTCGAAATCCTGGAAATACCAAAGGAGAAGAAGACCCAGACCCACCAAAGCCAAAATCTGGCTGTGGCTGTGGTCGATTGAAGCCTCCCAGACCCAGTCCTAGCTGAGAGTTTAGCTGTGAATTGGCTGCATTCGCTTGGTCTTCCAAGTTGTGTGCATTGTTCAGAGCATTCATCGCTTGACCAAACCCTGGGGTAAAAGGAGATTGAAATCCTGAGCCTGTTGCTGTGCTTGGTCTCGGTCTCCCGATGTCGCTGCTACTTCCAATGACTTCTTCCGCGTCATCTCCAGTTCCAAAAAGGCTACCTGGTGAAGTACGGAAATCCGGCAAATCAGGCGCTTCAAAATTTTCAACTGCGTTTGCAACCTTCTTTTTTGCATACCAACCTAAAATGCTGGAAAGGCAACGAGGCTTTTTTTGCCCCGTCCCAGGCTCCCCCTCCTCCTTTTCCACTGGAGATTTGTCCTTGTTCAGGACCACGTCGTTTCCAGGCACGCTTGTCGCAGTCTTATTTAATAGCATTTGCTGGGAAGTAGAATAAGTAGGAATTGCGGCTCCCTGCTCCATAAAAATTATTGTAAAATTGCAATTCAGTAGAATGATAATAAAATGAAATACTTGATTTTGGTGCGGATGAGTTCAAATTAACTGCAATGAAAGTTTGTGTGTATACAAAACCTTACCTGAGTAATGAACCCAGCACAGAGTACAACACAAAAGTGTAAATTCATTTTTAATTTTTCTTAACAAATACTACTAAAGTACAGTAAAAATTATAATTTATAACTCTCGTAAATAGTAGTAAGTAATAAGATATCAAATTGTCCGATACTGGAAATGCCTCTTGAACGGCAGAGTGACTCCGGGGAACTGAATTAGACTGGCGAAATACGCATCCACTAAATAAATTTTTCCAGACCCAGATCCAAACAGTAATGCAATGTTATGCGAAACGAAATACCAACTTTCCATTTTCAGTTTCCCTTAACCTGTATTTTCCTGAGAATTTTTTAAGGTAAGTATTCATGTTATGAAAATATGTAAACATTCAGGTGAGTGAATAAGAACATTGGCATCCCTTCGCTTGCATTTCCTGGGCTGAAAATGTAGGTGCAAAGAAAGACAATTCTCCGAGTTCAAGGTCTCCGTATTGTTGATTCTACCTTCTCAGAAAAAAAAAACTTTCCTTTTCTGCTCCTATGTTGCTTGGTCCAATTGTTATTGGAATGAAAGATGAATGAAACAAGTAAAAATGTAGAAAGCCTTTACCATAATTCTATACATTATACATCTTTGTTCATCCTGGCCAAAGATCAACTTTACTGCATTTGTTCTGTCAGTTATTTTGAAACATCCTCAAGTGCTTTAAGCTTTGGCTTTGACAATGCAATTAGAAGAATGTGGACTCTCAAGATTTTTAAAACTAAGTGTCATGTTACAATTTATTTGACATTAATGTTTCAGTGATGACATCATCCACACTTGTAAAATAACCATACTTTTCACATTGATGGAGGATCTCATACACTATTGTGTGAATTACCTCAATTATATAATTATCACTTTTCAAATTTTGAAAGCCTAAAGTAAAATACGTTTAAAGCTAATGCTTACAGTAAGCAAGAACTCTTGCAGGAGCTCCAGTTGCTCCTGTTACTTTAAGGGGCAACACGAACAAGTGCAGCTTACACGGTGAACGGCTTGATGAATTTTTGACGGCTTGGATTACTAAGTGGAGATTTGCCAGATTCTCAATGTTGTAGAGTCGTTGTTCAGCAAAAAATACGTGAACCGGTAGGTTACCCTGCAAAGCCAAAGCCATTACTTTGCCTCTTAATATTTTGTCATCAGAATCAAATTATTTTTCTTTGGCAAGTTATTTACCTTATTATCACCAATATCCACTGATGGAGTGTCAATCCCAAATCCAACAATTCCTCTTTCATGCACCAGCCACTGAGCTGCTTCTTCGGAACAGCCTGGGAAACGAAGGATGGGTTTGTCCGACGTAAAGTTATCGTAACCCAAGTATTTCATTTTGTCTGGCCAAAATCGTGACCAACCAGTGTGTACCAGAACGACCCCTTGGAAGGGAATCTGTCCGTGTTTCGTTTCGTGTTTTATAAAATGTTCCACCTCAATTATGAACCCATCAGGGGACTCCAAATCGAAAACCAATCCTTCCAAGTCGACAACCGTTGCAGGAACATCAATAAGGTGAGAAGGGGGTATCTCATCCAATGTCAAGCCATTCTCGGTGAAATGGATTGGAGCGTCGACATGTGTGCCTGTGTGGCATAAAGAATTATATAAAACTGAGAATTTTAAAATCATGATAATGAACAACTTAAATAATAATGCTAGTCTTCTATTGAAAATGTATGTTATAAAAATAAAAATAACAGATTCTTGTAAAATGACTTTTTAAATGTATTGTGGATGTCAGAAGTCAAATTCCAATCAGAACTAAGTTTTTTTAATCTAGAAATTCCTACTCATAATTCAGCATAAATGATAATTACCTGTGTGTTCTCCCAAACAATAACTGAAGGACGCATACCTACAAAAAAAATTTAAAATTGATGTTTTTATATTTGCTACTCTAATCTATCTAAAAATGTACATAATGTATGATATATCATAAATTAAATTATACCAGTTTCCCGACTCTTGAAACCCGTATTTATCCTTGTACATTTCAAATCCATATCTCTGTCCGGGGTAATATATCGTATCATTGTTAACCGAGTAACTCAAATCATAATACACACTTTTTTCAGCTTCCGTTAATAAAAATACTTGCTGGAGGAAAAACCACAAACAAATTTTATTTCTTAAACTAGGTAAACCCATTTTTAGTACCCGAGAAGGAAATTTTAGGTCTGTCCAGATCAAATAAAAGTTTGAAACTGATTAAAATGTGTGGGTTCTTCTGATGTTAAATAAACTAATTTTATGCTGCCGCATTGTAGATATTAACCGGATGGGAAATGGGGATTACTAGGATTAACATTTTGAAGGAAACCAGACTCTAGTTTTTATTTCATATATTGTGCCTTTAGAATGATTTTGTAATGGATGCAATAATTTCTGTGTAAGCCACTGCATTTGTAGGTATTTACTTCAAAGAAAGTCATTTTCTAAGCTTGAGTCTTTCTTCATACATGAAATATTTAACCTTGCTTGATTTCAGAAATTGAAGTATTACTTTGAAATGACACTGAAGCAATTACTGATTTCGAGGGTTGAGTTAGGCATCAAATATAAACTCATTTACCTTTTCATTTGCAATTAGACATTTAACAGCATGAGTTATCTAGTTTACTACCAGCTTGTTGTTATTCAAATAAGCTTATTTCTCAGTTTATTCAGAGGTAGGTAAAGTTGAAAATGTTACTGGCCACAAACAAGTGTCATCAAAAGCTTTACATGTGCAATTATACAATAATTCTATTATTACATACTTTACTGTACTTTATATTTATGAGTAATAATAATATGACTAGAAAGCTGAGGTTCCCTTTTTCCCAAAGTCTCAATCCAACTGAATTTTGTGACACCTTTATGCTGGTATGACCTTTATGCTGTTTAAATTCTTTGCTTCGTATGTAACGACAAATCAAAAGTTTAGCATTTAAGTAGTATGTTGATGAATATTGTTTACTTGACAAATAAATCTTCTAATCGTTTAACTTGTTCTGTATGAAAAACAAGAACGGAAATATTTCCAAGACCCTTTTGCTTCTCGAAAGACAATGACATATGCTGCATTGCTGCAACACATATTTACATTTTGTATTTTAAAAATAAAATAATACATAGATATTTTTAATACATATAATTTATAATAAGTCTATCTTATTCTACTAGGTTCTTCAAGTACTTTCTATCCAAGTATTTATCCATCTTTTGACATCATAATTCTATCGTGAGTGAAAAGGGATAGAAAAATTTATCTTTGAATTTGACAAGTATAACGATATGACAGATCCTATCTAAATTATAAACAAAGTGTTATACATGTTCTTGTCCACAAATTCTCTATTGTTTCAGTCTTAAAACCAATGATTATTATAGAGTGGGCGAATAATTCCACATCCAATAGATATAAAAAGTTATTTTATTGTATATCAATGTCATTTTCAACCAATTCTTCAAAAGTGATCATAGACGCGGTTTATTTCTCACTGATTTACAAAACAATAAATATGTTTAACAATGAATGTGAATGTTCCCTAGTCGAGTTTTTAACATGCATTTTAGCTTCAAGAAACGTTTTTCCCAAGGTCTGGGCCATTGACACCTCATTTCAGTGGAAAACTGAGAACGCCAATTGTTGCTGTGAAATAAAGTATTTGTTCCATTCAAACCAAATTGACAAAACGACGCCTGCAAAAATTGTAAACTATGGATCAGTGGTCATATGAAAAAGTCTAAGAATCTTAGCATTACATATATATAACAATGAGAGACGAATGAATTAAACTGCTACGTTGGTGTAATAAAATCCGCACTGAAGTAATAAAGCATCGTCGTGCAGAACGAGTCGTAAATGCACCGTGCACCCCCTTTAACGATTGCATAATGTTCATCAGACACGTACATGTGTTCGTCCGATCTGCTCATCTGTATTTAGGTACACCTCTCTGACTCATGCAAGGTATGTTAATTTCCCCCCGACGTTTAACTTTTATGATCATCCTCGAAAGTGGTTTACAACTTGGCAATCCGTTCTTCTGCCGTTGTTGTGGACATTTTACTACAACACCTATTTATTATTATCCGCTGCTCGCGTCTGTGCACTATGAACTTTGCGGCATGCTTTATTGCGACTCGCCAGAAAGCTGGATCATGAGACCATGTTGTTGCTTATTCCTGTGGAATCCTTTCCACAACGTGGACACAAAGTAAAAGTAATACAACCACAAAGAAGTTTTATGTATGAAAGTCTGGGGTCTCTCGCCAATGTGATCTCCCTGTGATGGCAGCCCTATGCCATGCTCAAGATCCCCCTCGCAACAATTTCGTCGTATTTCTGATACATCGAATCGACAAACCTCTCGTCCACGCTCAGAAAGAGTTATGCCACGATATGCCACTCGTAACATGACAACAAAAACAGCAGCAGATGCAGAAAAAGTTTCACAAAAAATGTGTTCTGTGTGAAGAGGGACACGGATACGAAGTCTAGGAGGCGGAACTTGGGAAAAGTATACAGCAGGCTACAATTCTTATATCCTATATGCCAAAATGGTTTTTCTTTCCGTAAGGTTAGATGCGCCAAGCCGACTTGCAGGAAGGAATATAATGTATGTATGAATGTATCTAGAAATGAATGCAGACAATCCTATTTTTGTCTGATATGGGGCTATTGGAGTAGGTTTCTGTTACCTGCATACTTTACATGTAATAAACTTTTAAATTACACATACAAAGTAAACCCGTTGTTAACAATACACATAATGTCAGGTCTCGCTTTTCCCTTGCCTCGTTCTTATAGTTATAAAGTCGCTTGAGAGAGCATAAGTGAGAAACGCGAACGAACGGACAATGGTTTTATTAGAACTTTATACGAGCAAGGATTATAATATAAATACTTTGATCATTGCATTGTAAGTCTAATAGTAGTAAGAGCTATGAAAATACAAAGTTTCACAGGGGCTGACTGCGTTTCTTGTTTAGTTCGCTCCAAATTTTTTCATAATGTAGGTATACGGATACAATGTATGCATACTGGTTAGAGTGAGAGTAGCGTTATTTTTTCTTCAGAGGGTGACTGACACGTCCATTTCAAAAGGTCCGTTTACACATAAACCTCTGCACCATCCAAAAGCCTCATCCCTTCATTTTGTTAGTCTCCATCATCTTTGATTGGGAAAGGTTGGCTGGATTAGGAATCAATCGTAATTACTACATAGTTTTGGATAGAACAAATAAGATTTTGAGCTCGTCTCGCTTGACCCCCGGAGAAATCCGATAACGTCACTGGTGGTCAAAGGGGAAATGTGTAATTTGTGAAAACGCCCTGATGTGCGCTTACCACCTAGAAAGGGGAAGATAATTTTGAAAACCTTCACCACTTTGATTACAGTTTTTCCCTACAATTATTTTGCATAGTTAACAATGTATAGAGATCATAGTGATTGGCTTGGTCGTAATGTATTGTTACTACTAAAATTACGGTAGAGAGTTCAGGTTGTCTAAAGATATTGAACAGTTATTCATGTTCAGCTTTTGTATTTCGTTCTCATTTAAATAGAGTGGTGTTCAGTGAATCAATAGTGACGCCGGAAGCACTCTGATACATTGGATGTATTACGTTATCTATATACTGATTAACAGAGCAATTGACACACTATTAAAGTGGCACGTCGTCACAATTAGTGCAGTAGGAGAAAACAAGAGCCGTTGAATCAAATAGCAATAATTCAGAATACCAGCTTAAATTTTTGTACTATTTTAAAACTTTTGTTTGAAAAAGTGAAGGTGTTTGCTTAAGACCTTTTATTTGAATAAAATGATAATGGCGCAGTTAACATTTTCGATTACGATGCAGGCATGAAAATTGAAAAATCAACATCTGTCTACATCTGAGATCGATGACGCAATCGATGCAATAAGAAAATTAACCTCAGCCTTCTGGAAAAAAACGGCCAATTCTCTCTGTAAAGCATTGCTTTTCAACAACGTTAAGAATTCTGTATGAAATTAGCATATCATCCTGAGATTGGTTTCGCCTATAACTTGAGTGACTTAATAAATTAGAGCAATCTCAAATTTTAGTAATTCGTTGTGCGATATTATCTCACATCTAGGTGGGTAGTTAAAGTTTAGTCAGACAGAGACTCTTCGAAATCAGATGAAATTCTAAAATAGTTTAGTTTCTATAAAGCAAGAATCTTTCGTTCATTATCATAGCATAAAACATTTTAGACATTCAGTGGTGTTTGTTCTACGATAGTTTATAATTTACTATGAGTGCTTGTTGAAAAATAAAAAATATCAAATATGTCTGAATAAAGCGGTGTTGAAAATGTGAGATTGAGGTGGTGTCCCACTCCGAAGCAGAGAAGCTGCACATGTCCGAGTTCCCTTTGCTGCCACGGTCCCTGGCAAATTATAGGAATTCCTTGCTTGCTGTTTGATTTGGGTGTTCTTAGTAAACCCCAAATGTGAAAGCAGAGCATGGAGTCACCATTGCCTATGATAATTATTTGAAAGAGGTATTCATGCATTTTGCTAATTTAATGTTACGTATTACATTGTTAAATATCTGGTAGTTATTATTTGTATGTCTCATTTATTTAGTTAAAATTAGTATGTAGTAGTAGTTTTCAGAAGCGATGACTTTTTCAGTTTAAGCGGATTATAAGAATTGGGACAGTGTGACACTTATTTTTAGCACTTTCTCAAAGTATGAAGAAGGGGAAAAGTACCTAAAAACCTTTAGTTTTGGACAGTGGTTATTCATTTATGTATGAGACACGTTCGTTGTGTCTATCAAAAGAAAAAAACTCGACGCATCAGGAAGAAATACGTTACTTACAATTACAGAAGCAACAAAACACAAAGTACACATAAAGCAATGAAAATAATGAAATGCTTTCATGTGTATAAAGTGCTCGGTTTGTCTAAATTTGATGGAAGTCAGTAAAGGATTAGAGGCCGCAGATTAAGATAAAAAATCAGTCCACTACCATTTTGTTCATGTGTATTTTTATTTGACGCTCCTAGTCGAGCTATCCCGTATTCTACCCTGAAGAAAGGATTAAAAAGTTTTTATTACTAGTAGACTATATACGTAAAACATGATTTAAAGAAGGAGCTTGATTTCTGACTCTGACTTTGTTCTCTTTTACTTTTAGCAAAAGAGCGTTTATCGGTACGCAGCTGCAGCTTAGCAAATCTGTTCTGGCGACCGCATAAAATAATAGACATGGAAGGAAGGACGACAAGAAGTAAGCGGAAGCTCATGCAGTCAACATCCACCGCCGAGCTTTATTTAGAAGGACCACCTTCTAAACAACTGTACCTGTCGGACTCAGTTGTTTTGACTCCACCACCGTCACAGCACCCGCCGACTCCTCCTAGTTACACTACAAGAAGACGGCGGCAAGAGCTGGAAACCAATGGATTTCTTCATAAACAACCAAGATATATCCATCCAAGCTCTCTAGATCAATCTTCTTCCTCTTCTGATCCTTCGCTGCACTCGTCTTTCCATCAAGATGAGATGAACTTGGTCTTTCCGGGTTTCGACATTTCCAGTCTTGTCTACAACGATACACTTCTGTACAAAGCCTGTCCTGACGATAACGGCGATGAAGAAATAGCAGGACCTAGTTCCGATCTTCACACACCACCCGGGTCGCCTACGTTAAATAGTGTGGACGTTGCTACCCCCATGTGTCCCAGACCGGAGACGCCAATACCCAGACCGGAAACGCCGGGCGATATCAATCCTTTGACTCCGTCAGTTTGTACGGACGAAGTTTTTGAACAGTCGACGCTAGTGGGTCATTCATTGAGCACGTATGGACCTCCCCCGACACCAATGTGTCCACCAAGGGTTGGCTCTCTTTCCTCAACCTCGCTTTGCGTTAAATTGCCACTTTCTTCCGCAAATTCCACAGCATCAGCATCTGCTGCTCCTCCTATGAATATTCTTGAGTCTGACGATGATGATGATGACGATAACCATGATGATCAAACCAATCATAATAACGTTATTGATGAAGTTGATAACATTACTATACATAGCGCTGGCACTTACAATTCTTCCTCCCTCATTAATTATTATGATAACAGTTATTATGTTACCAATAGTCCAGATATTGTAAATATAACCGATCCCCAGACCGACTCCGCTCATTACTCTAGATTTAGTCCAAGTCCACCGCACTCACCAGAGTCACTACTCTCGAAACACTCCCATAGACTAAGAATTAGAGCCCCTGCTCCACGTTCATGTCGCTCTTTGTCCAAGTCTCGAAGAAAGTCGCAGGATAGCTCGCCTGCTCCTTCTAGTAGCAATAAAAAGGAAGCTGGCAAAATTTGTGACAGTCAGAAAGGCAGAAAAATCGACGAGGTTACGCAACGATTGCTTTGCAAAAATATCAGTAGAGATAGCGTAATTGTTGATAATGGAAGCACGAAACAGGATACTTTAAATGCGAAATCTGTTTGTAACGTGGCTTCTCAAGTACACGTAGTACAGGAAGAACCTAGTACTAGCACTGCCCCAGAAAACACCTCTTTTGTTGTTTCACCTCAGCCTTCAGCTCCTCCTCCTTCTGTAGGCACAAAAGCATGCACTCCAATCTTTCTCAAACCATCTATTCCATCTCCTTCTCTTCTTGCTGCTATGCGGCGATCTTCTCCTCCAAAGAGTGTGGAATCCCCCATTGCCCCCATTACCCCCACCACCACCCCAACCATTCCAGCCCCACCAAAACGTTTCTTGTCCCTTCCTAAGAAAACTGCACTTCCCGCATACCTGAAGCGCCCGCTTCCCCCCACCTCGAATCCACTTCCCCCCACAGTTAAAATAATCCACCCTCAAAATAGTCAAGTGTCCATAAATTTTGCTGGACACAATGAAGAAAGATCTGCCATTTCTGCTCCCTCACTTCAAAATTCTTCCTGTTCCACCTCAGCAACAACAAGAACAAGACCTTCGTCTCCGCCTCAAATCTCCGAAAATGTAATTATTCACTTTCTTCTTTTTCTGTCTTTAAAAGTCGTTTTTCTCTTAAAATGATGACATTGCAATCAGTACAATTATCTCTTGTTGTTGTCTGACTTGGCATGCAATATTATAATTTAAAAGTCAGAAAATACCATACTAGGGATATTGAATGAATGAGTGATCTGAACTGGTCAATTTTATGAATTATTTATTTATTTATTTATCTATTTATTTATCTATTTATTTATTTCTGGAGGATCCACTAATTTATTTATTTTACTACAACATTGTAGATGAAACTCGCTCTTTTACAACTTCTCTGCTCTGTCTCTCTCTCTCTTTCTTCCTGATTAACTTTAACCATGTAAATAAGATTTTAGCAGAACCAAGTCCAACAGCAAATGTGTAGAACACGATTATTGTATTAATTGCTTCTTCTTTTCTTCGGAAAATCATTATGATTTTTATTATTTTTCATTTCTAAACAATTATTTCCTTTAAATTTCATTTCCTTCCTTCGGAAACTTTTTTAATGTGGGGATCAGTGTCTGTAAAAATATCTGCATATAAACTAAGAATCATTCAGTGTGTTGGCTTTACTCGTGATAAATAATCAAACCATGAACATGAACGTGCCAAAATATTTTACCAGACCCTCCCTCCCGTAAAAAAGTAGCATCCTTTTCATGTGTGTGAATTACAACCCTTGTGTTGTCTGTAGTGAGTTGGTTACCTCAAACAACCAAAAATCCATTCAAATCCCAACCAAACCCATGTCATCATCCTTATACCCAGCAGCAGTGTTTATAATATATAATTTTTATAATTAATGAATTGAACATTAACTACTTTCCAATTATAATTTGGAAAAAATAACATTTATTAACTGATTGGTTTTAAATAGATTTTTTGATGTTGTGTTGCTTCGCTTTGCATGAGCATGAACGACAAGAGCATGAAATTTTTTTGTTACATTAAATCCCGTGACTAACAATTTTGTTTAACAAAATAGTGTAGAAAGAATATTCTAATTTAGCTTGCATCATTTTTAAAACATTAACAATTAACAATTAACATTTTTGTATGAATGGACTGATGTTTCCTGAATGAGTGCGTGAATGTAGACATGAATTTTTTTAAAGAGATTGATTGTATCTTGTATCAAAATTTATTCCGAATCGCTGTGCTTTTTAATCTAATTGCACTTTTGTGTTGTTACGTTCCATGTAAACCAACAGAATAAGAAGTCAAACTTTGTTCGAGACGGTAACATAAAGTCTATGCGACTTCAGAACTTCATGTCGCACCGAGAATTTTATGTGGAATGGAACCCGAACGTGAACATCATTAACGGACCAAATGGCAGTGGGAAAAGTACCATCCAGACAGCTTTCTTGCTCGTTTTCGGTGCGAAAGCAGTGACAACGCAACGAACAAGCACCGTGAGAAAGTTGATCAAGAAAGGTTGCACCGACGCTCAAATTGAAGTTTGCTTGGGCTGTGAAAATGGCTCGCTCTCGAAGAAAAAGTACGGAAAGGAGATTTCGCTCGCGTTAAAGATTAAAAGTAACGGCGCATGTCTTCGAACCGTGGGGATTGCAAATGGAAAAAGGCGGAAAATTAAGGTGCCC
This sequence comes from Cyphoderus albinus, assembly GCA_021029165.1. Classification (NCBI taxonomy): domain Eukaryota; kingdom Metazoa; phylum Arthropoda; class Collembola; order Entomobryomorpha; family Paronellidae; genus Cyphoderus; species Cyphoderus albinus. The sequence goes on along the minus strand of VYYJ01002671.1, from coordinate 5,149 downwards.
GAATTGACATTCATATGCCATGCTCTGCAAATTGATCCAAATAACCCTGTGCAGTTTTTGAAACAAGAGAGAGGAAGCGAAGCGTCTAATGTTAGCGCAAATAAAAAGGTTGGTAGTGAACGATTTACTAAATTTAAGCAAGCGACCCAACTTCAAGCGAAGGAAGAAATGGTTCAGATCTCTCAGGAAAACGTAAAAGCCACTATGGAGTTCATACAAGTGAAAGAGAAAGACAGGAAAAATTTGGCTTTGCTAGAGCAGCAATTGAGAAAGGAGAAAGAACAAATTGAGAAATTGGAGCAGACAAAAACTAAGATTCCTGAGTTAGAAAACGAATGCGCATGGAGTTTGGTGAAAATTCTGGAAGATGATCATAAACATGTCAAAGGAAGGAAGGAAGAAACTGTGCTCACGATCAAAGAATTCAAGGATGTCAAAAAGACACGAGAAACTGAGATTGCCAACTTTCACCTAAAAGAAGAGTGAGTTGAAATAAAAATAAATAAACCGGATTAAATCTTTTGCGTTAAAATTCTAGTATTTAATCATAATTAATTTGCTAACAGACAAAATAAAAAGGAATATTCCATCACAAAGAAACTGGTAGATACCAAGAATTTCGACGTAGATGCTAAGGAAAGTGAACTAAGAGAAAGAAAAAGAACACAGGTGCGAGTACAAACTGAGCACAACGTTCTTAGGTAAATAGTTTTTATGAGAAACATAAAAATCTTTATTCACTTCTACATTCTACATTGTGAGAAATCTGTACAAGCTAGCTCCCCTATTATATAGGAACGAAGTGCGGAATTTATCCAAAGAAATAACCATCCTGGAAGGGAAGAAGAATGAGGAGACCATCAACTATCAGGAGCAGAATCAAAAGGCTTACATGGAGATTGAACGGTTGATGGCGCTATGCAAAGGCCATCAAAAGCGGTTGTCAGAAGAGAGACTAAACAGGGATACTATTGATGACGAGCTGAAAGAGTTCAAGGCTAGAATTCACACGGGCAATGAAAACATTAAAAAATACAATTCCCAACTAAGTAAGCACGGAAACATAAAATGACATTCCTTCTTCACAACAATCACATTTTGATAACATTTAAATGTAAACATATTCATGTTTTTATTGCAGACCAAACAACAAAAGAACTTAACAAAAGAGTCAACATGGGAAGTAACATGAACGAGCTTATTCAAAAGGTTACTAGATATGGCGGTTGGACAATAACTCCCGTCGGCCCTCTAGGTGCTCACATCACTGTTCCAGTAAGTAAATCATTCAAACTCATAAAAATAAAAATGGAACGAGATTTTCAATTATTGTTTTTCTTCATGTTGAATAGGACAACAACGCAAGATTCGCACCACTCATAGAGCACATCCTCCAAATTGCTCTTTATACGTTTGTGGTGCAGTGTAAAGAGGACTTTAGTAAACTCACGAGTTTCATCAAGGAGATTTACGACAGGAAGGACAAAAACAAGTCGAGGGAGCGAGAGCCCACCGTCCTTCTCATCTCTTCCCTCAACCAAAATGTAATTTCTTTTTAGAACGAAAATTTTATCAGAAGTGGAAGGGCAGAGTAATTCAAAAGCATTTTTCCATGTATAGGAATATATGAGCAAATTGGGGAAAGTGAAAAACAAATTGCATCAACTACACTTTCGAACGGTGCTAAGTATGCTGACAATTAAGGATCGCATCGTTGAAATAGGACTAATTGAGCGAACAAATTGTGAGCGAATCGTTGTCTTTGAGACGAATCACGCTGCTGCGCAAGTTATGAAAAACCCAACAAAGATTCCATCGGAAGTAAAATTGGCGTTTACCTTGGAATGGTTCAAAGTGACAGCGTATCCTCGATTTCAATTTCAAGTTATTTCTCAAGTGAAATACCATACAGACATTATTCCAATGGCAAAGGTCGAAGCTGCGATTCATATAAAAGAAGAGATCGCTCGGGAACAAGAGGTTATTGATACTTGTTTAATTCGCGTGAAAGGCCCTTCGGAGCCAGGAGGGCGACCTCCACTTGAGAGACAACTGAAGGACAGCGATGAAAGAATTCTGCTAACGAATAAAGAGATTCACCAACTAAATAATAAGATTCACCAATTACAATTATGTATTAAAGAAGTGCCGTCACACGCTCAAGAAGTATGTACATTTTCTAAATAATGTAGTAACCTGCCGCAATTGTACAAACTGAGCAATTAACATGCTGATTGATTTTTAGGAAAAGGATGCAGCAAAAGAGATTAAGGCGGTGATGGAAATGAGGGCGGAGAGGGAGAAAACGATCCAAATTAAAATGCACGAGTTGGAACTAGTAAAAGAAGAAATCTCGCGTATTCAAAAAGAGAAGGAAACGCTCGCGAATCAGATTCCACCGCTACAGCAGAAACTGGAGGATTTGGAAACTCAACAGAATGATGGGTCAGCTTTAAAATTAGAAAATGAAGTTGAGAACTTAAAATTAAAAATTGAGCGACACGAACGAGAGTTTCATCAGTTAAGCCATCAAGACCAAAAAATTTGGGATGAAATTGAGAAAACGATTAAATCAGCACCTGGCCTTAGACCAGAAGTTCTAAAGTGAGTATTGATTACATTTCCGGATACATTATAAAAATCATAAATAAATTGAATTTATTATATTGCAAATATTAAATACTTAATACTATTTAGTCGCAAACCGGAGCAAGTAAAAAGAGACATAGAAGACCTCAAAGCTCTATTGGAAAAAAGTAGCGAAAAGTTGAAAAAGAAAAAGAGGGTAATTTCAGAGCACAAGAATAGTCTTGAACTATTGAAAAAAATCAGTGATGAAATTGACATCTTGACAAAGTTGTACAATGTAAGTTTTCAAAGTTGGCTTTGCTTTTACTTTAACCTGAAGTGGACTTTCATTATTAATTTTGCTGTTTTTCCATAGCTATTGGAACCTTTTGTTAAAAGTAATGTGGATTATTACGAGAAAATGAAGCGAGGAACTGGCATCCTTCTCAAGGCAAACTTTCAGTTGCTTGTGGAAGCAGATGGATTAACCGTAAATTTTCTAACAATAAAATAACTACATTTCAATTTTATGTATTAGGTCTGAATTTAAAAAAAAATATGTTGAGATGTTAAATTATGTCGATATTTTAGGGCGGCCTTGTCATTGATTGGGAGAAAGAGACGATCGTATTCTATGTGAGCCCTGACAAGCAGTCGGAAGCCCGAGCCAGAAAAAACTATTCTAAGCAGGATGGTGAAATGGTCATAGCAGACAAGTAAGTTAATTTTATGCTCTTTCATTTAAGATAGTATAAGCATTAAACTGGTCAATTAATGAGCAATGTTTTCCAACGTTTTTAGACAAGGGATTTACAACTACTATAACAGTCTTTCTGGTGGAGAACGTTCTAAAGCGCTCGTGTTCTTCATTATGGCAATGTGGAAAATAACTGACTTGCCATTTCACTGTCTCGACGAGTTTGAAGCTTGCTTAGACGATCAATCTCGAATCGGCATCCACGAAAAACTCATCAATCATGCTAGGAATCACAGTGATGCCCAGTTCTTCATTTTCACTCCTCTGGATCTGGACGGGATCCCGAGGGACGACCCCTTCATAACCATACATAAGCTTAAACTTGCGCGAAGATAGCTGATGTTTAATTTGCAAAGACAATTTGCAATAATAAATTATGCTGCCAGTAAAAGCGATCAATTGATCGATGGTGGTAAAAGAAGACTGATGAAAACGGACATTTGTGCAACATTGTATTCCTCGACTATTTATTTCGTAGTCCGTTATCAACAATTAATTTTATTTGAAAAGAGAAAAAGAAAAAAAATCTGACATTTAAAAACACTAACCCGATAGATGCCTAAAAATTATAATCAATGTACATAGCTCCATTTCTTAATTGTTGCCCAAACAAATTTCGCATTGTAGTAGTAACTGAAAGAACAAAGTTATGAGACGAACGAAAGTTATTACGCAATAGGAAAAATACTATGCATATTAAGACATTTTGTATTATGGCATAAGCTAAGGGAAAATAAGTTGATAATTTACTAATTAGATATTATTTAGCGTCACATCACACTCAATACTAACTGTAAAAATTAAGGCATGTCTTAAGTATACGTCTGCAATACGTAAACCTCACTAACCTCAGGAATGAAACATTGTAATAAATTTGGTATCAGTTAAGAATTGTTAAATTATTGTAAACAGTTACAAGATAATGAAACTGAATGAACTCAGCAATTTTATAAAGCTTTACCAGTATACATCTTCACTTCTCTATCCTTTTGTAAATAACATTGCGTACATTTTTATAAATGAATTTCTACTTGTATTTAAACTATAAACTGATAATTATGATCAACAGTTTCCGAAGGGTAGGATTCAATTAGGTTTTGTAGTTGTGCTGTGAATTAGGACTACATTAATGTAAATACCACCTGAGCGATGTACAGTGACATTGTAAATAGTAGATTGTAAGTCGGTTAGTCAAAAATTCATACTGTATTTTTCTGTGAATTACATTTAATGTAAATAAGCGTTGCTGAAAGGTTGGTTGGATAGAATTACATAAACGTAAAATATCATTATTATGACTTTAGCACTGCATTGTCTGCATATATACGTATTTGATGCTAGTTTCTTTACAAGGTTAGAGTTAGTACAGGCTTACGGTTAACTGTGAAGTGACATGTTACTTCATTCCGTTGCTTCAATTTGGGTACAGAATTCCGAAAAAATAACGGAAACATACTACAGTAAATTTCCGTTAAACCGGCCACTCAAGGGACCGTAAAATTCTGGCCGGTTTAAACATTCGCCGGTTTAACGGTACAAAAATACATATATGGTTGCTTATTACGTAGGGCGGAAATTTTTTGGCCGGCTTAGTCCTACTGCCGGTTTATCCGTGGCCGGTTTAACGGAAATTTACTGTAATTATTATATGAATCAGGGGATATTTCTTAGGATTAGTTGGCTCCAACGGATTCTACATTTGCCCTAACTTCATTATGCACCTTCAACAACTTTTATTTTTGTTTACGCTGGTTTTAAATCTTTTACTATAAATACGCTTCTTTTTAACACCACCACCATTAATCTATGCATAAAATGAATGAG